>JASDQU010105443.1:98964-129792 GCA_032191745.1 Picea mariana | reverse complement strand
ATGGAATTGATTGATATTTGTTTAAGAAAAATTGTTTTTAGCTTGAATATGAATAATAAATAAATATATATTTTTTTAAAACAAATAAAGATATCTATATATCACTTCTTATTTAAATTTTTTTTTTTATTGAATATAGATAATAAATAAGTAAATTTCTTTAAAAATTAAAATAAATAAAGAGATTTGTGAAATTTAATTTTCCAAAAAAATCAATGTATGCTTATGTTAATTATTCCCTTATTATTGAGTAGATTTTTTATTTTTTTAAAAGAAAAATCAGGTCCAAAAGTAAAGGATACTTTCTCACCTTTATAAATGATATCTTTAATAACTTAATTAAAAAAAAAAAAAAAATAGTATACTTCACTTAAAATTAACTAAATAGTTAAATTTTCAATAAAATTGAGAAGAATCAATTAAACTAATTTATTAAATTTATAGTATACTTCACTTAAAATTAATTAAATAATTAAATATTCAACAAAATTGAGAAGAACCAATTAAACTAATTCATTAAATTTATTAAGAAATTTTCTATTTTTTTAATAACAATATACTTAATTATTAAATTTGATATACTAAAAACATTGAAACTATAAATAAAAAGAAAAGAAAAATTGCTAAGATTATATATACACAAACCTAGATGCATATTAACTTCAAATTTCCCAAACATCCATCTAATCAATTCCTTTTAAGCCCAAATAATAATTATATATACATTTCCATAATTATCATGCAATATGCAAATTATTATTTGCATGATAATTATAATTATTATTATTTGTATGAAATAGAAATGCATTTGCAAATTATCATGCAAGAAAATATGGAAAAGCATAATTTTCATTTTAAAAAAAATTATACCCTACAAAATTTGAAAATTTTGAATGCTTAATAAATATGAAATTAAGATAAATCTAGATTTATTTTATTATAATGATTCCAATAAAATTAAAAAACTAAAAAACTTAAAAGAAAATCATTATAATAAATTTAAATTCAACTTAATCTAAATATTTTATTAGACTGATTCCAATAAAAATAAAAAAACTTAAAAACTTAAAAGCAAATCATTATAATAAATTTAAATTCAACTTAATCTAAAAAAATATTTATTATCCAAAAAAATCAAATTCATTAAAATACAAACTTTTTTAAAATATAATTCATAAAATCAAATTTACACCTCAACCAAGTTGATACCTCTATACTCTTTATGGATCAAAAGCTCAATTAAATCTATAAAGATCCTAATATATTGGACTTTACATGTTACATTAACCAATTCTTTATTTAAATTCTCTAGATAATAATAATAAAGTTATGGAAATTTGAAAAATGGTTTTGTTTTCAAATTACTGTCATTTAATAGGCTCACGGTCCACTCATGGTTTGCGTTGAGAGTAGTGAGCGTCTAACAGCCACGTGTTGCATCAGGTTGAACATTTCATATATATACAAATATTTAATTTTTATCAATGTAATACATGATTACATAGATGCATTAGTTTATTTGAATTTTGTAAAGATTTTTTTCAATAATGAAATAAATACGTATATTAGTATATGAGTGCATATAACAAGTTTTTTATAGTAATATGTGGTAAAAAACTAGAGTTATAAATATTGTCCACAAACAAGTTCCTACGTGTCATACACGGTAGTTATAAGTGTATTTAATAAAAATATAGATCTTTTGAATTTACATATCAAGTTTCAAAAAGACAAAATATCAAGTTCTTTAATTTTGTTGTAGAGATATATTAGTTGATTGGTAATCTTTCAAATCTTTCTATTTGAATTCTTGTACCCACTGTATAGTATATTTCATCATCATCCAACTGCAATGATTGCTTTGAAAGTTGATCAACTTCTTGATTATTCTCTAGATAAATGTTGTTTTTTTAGTTGTTGAAATTTCTCGCTCAACATTCGAATTTTTGTCATCCAAGGTTGAAGAGAAACCACCTGTAAAAAAATTTCATGAGAAAACGAGTCAATATTAATCTTCGAGTCTCCTGCCAATTGTAATATTTTTACCTTTTTATAAAATGAAAAATAAAAAATACACTACAAGGCTATGAGTTCATCCCCTGTATTAGTTCCAGTGCCACAGTTCATCTTAAGGCTTAAAGTACCCAAAAATGGGCATTTTAAAATATCATCAACATCACATTTTGTTCCCTCACATTGGGAGGCTCCATCAAAGAAACCCACTGCCAAGTCCTAGCCTAATAAAGGAGGCCTATCAATCCTGACATGTTTAACAGTTAGTGAGTTTTTGTTTTCCCCAAAGTCCTGTAATATTCTGTTGCAAACCCTGATCAGAGATCGTGGATGATTGTCAAAGATAACCAAGGTCATGTGCTTTCATATCTCCCAACAAATATAACAAGGAATTTCTTTCCAGTATTCCATCTTCCTTATCCAAGTTTGAAAACACTTAATTATCTTTCCTCCCTCCCAGAATCTATTTAGTTTTAATTCCTTTAAGATTGAGAACCATATATCTTTGGTGAATTTTCACTCAACAAAAAGGTGATTCAAAGTTTCCACATTTTCCCCACATAGGACACATCTGCTAGGTCCAATCAAACCTTTTTTTTGTGAAATTTTCACAGGTGAGAATTTTTTGTTCAAACATTAAACAACAGAGTAATTTAACTTTGAGAGGTATCTTCCACTTCCATAGTTCTATGTACCAAAAAAAATGACCTTCCTCCAAATCCTCCATTATAACGACCCCTCTTCTTTACGACAACAAGCGAAGAAAAAGTGGAAAGATATAATTTATTTACTTATTCGCACACATAAATTTATGCTCAATATGTAACATTTGTACACATATAACTGCCAATTTTCAAGTTGAAACTCATCTCTAGAGCAAAAAAACATTCCTAAGTAAATGGTGTTATGTTCTTTCAAGTGTCAACACTTGTTTTCTAGTGGTTGTTGTGCAGGAGTTTCTTTCGGTGTATCATACTAGTAACAAGTTGTAACTAGTTATTCAATAATATTTTAAGAAGATTGTGCATTTGTACCATTGTAACATAGTTTCCCTAAAATTTGAATCCAATTTATATTGTCTCAACTAATCATACTTATAGTAAAAATATTATCATTTTTATCACAACATAGTTCCATACTTTTCAAAAACCAGAACTTTTATTGAATATATCACCAATATAAAATGTCATCAATCAACCACTTGTATTGATATCAACTAGAGTACCTTAAATGTAGCCCCTAAAAGAATATGTATCTCTAGTTGACGTTCCAATTGTGAAATATTTTAAGATATACTTGAGAAACTGCATGATACATGACGGTGTGTATTACTAAATATTTTGAAAGTCTTCCTAAATTGTTGTGTCCAATTAAACCTTTTGAATGTTAGAGTGAAAAGTAATTTATAGTATTACTAAAGTTTGTACTCTTCTTAATCGGTGTAGGCACAAAAATGGTTCCATTGAAACATAGATCATAACATATCCAAGAATTAGATATTTGTTTGAAATATTCAAGAAGTCAATACTCATAGTGTTTTGAAATTTATCTGGTAGTTTTTTGGATTAAAAAAAAGGGTCCTTCAATATCATCTTCAAAGCACAACAAATTTTACAATTATTTTTCAATATATCACTTTTAGTATTTATTAACTGTTATAGTTGTAGATGAACTTTAAAATAGGATAATATAATTTAACACTATAATCAAACTACATTACATTCAAACTACATTACATTCAAACTAGAATAGTCATAACTATTAAAGCATTCATTTATTTGTTTTGGTGAAAAAGTTTCACTGGTTTCCTTTTCCAAATGAAATTATGGAAAACACTTTTTATGACTTACTAGTTTTACCATAAGGGAAATGAGTTAACCAACAATAATCTTTTAAATTGAAAAAGTCCCCAACTCTTCAAATTTAATTCCCGCAGCTACATTGGATTCCACTCATAATGCTCATCTCTGAGTAATAACATTGGAAGCAACCAATGCATCAAGGTTGTTGCCTATGTTGTAGGTAGCATTAGAGTTGTTAATACTAGAGCACTCCAGTGACCAACAGAAATACAGGATGATCAATAAGAGACCAAGAATAAATTAATCAACAGATTCACCATGGGCAAGCAAGGAGTAGTACATCTGTTGTATTAGATAATGGTATTTCTAGTTTTTCGTTGATGCATGAGCCTCTCATGAGGGCAGTATTCCGACCAACCCTCTACAAGATGTTGAGATTCCATCTTCATTCTAAATTCTATGCTGGTAGAGATGGAGGGTTTTGATTAGGAGGATCATTACATGGTGTCCTCAATTAAATGGCTGGGAGGAAATTAAGAGGAAATTAGATGAGTAAATAAAGCGTGTCACAAATAACGATGTCACCTAAGAGTCAAACAACTATCAATCGCTGTCAGATAGGGATATTGCATTCATTAAAACTAAAGTCATCCAGAAAGAAAACGTTGTCCAATTCATTGTATATACAATTCATGGTGAGAAACGTCGGTATATAAAAACTGTGCATGGTGCCCAATCGTGAATCTGAAGTTGTGCAAAGTGGAAATAAAGTCACGGTCTAAGGAGATGCAGGTATAAATTACAATTCAAAACGCAGAGTAGAAAAATCGTCATGGTTATCATAGAATTGTGGTCAGTTAAAGGGGAAAAATTGTTGTCAATGAAAATAAGTAAACTCAAGGAAAAAAATTGCTTTCAATAGAATAAGTGAACTTCAAGAATACTCAGTAAACTCAGTCAATGCATAAGTAAAATGAAGCGATTAAAGCACAGGTAAAACGTAGTGAAGGTGAGTGATGTCAAGTGAATAGGTTGGCATAATGTAGATGCACTCGCCGGGTCAGAATAACTGAGGTGGCTATAATTACATTTTTAAAATGCATTCCTAGGGTAAAAAGCATTACAATATATCTATTCATACATAGTCCATTCCTATTAAATTATCACTACAAATTAAAACACATTCTCATGGAAGAACGCATTACATACATCTATAAAACTCAAGATTACCCAGTCAACTCGCACTAATAATACACAGTAAAAAAAATGCAGCTAATGCACAGTCAAGACCATACATTGTTGATATCTAAATTCAAGGTCATTCAATGAATAGTTTCTTTGTATATCAATATATCTGTGTATATAAATTCACAGTAACATATATCTAAATCACAGGGCCAAATATCTAATAACACTGTTAGAAATATGTATGAAATCGTAGAGGTAGAATCATGGTTGAATATATTGAAATGCAGAGAATATTTTCCATCAAATAAAACAAAACACAGAGTTAAGTTGCTAGGAATGTATTACAACGTAGAGTAATCGAAGGAGTTGTGGTGCCAACCATGAATACAATTTGTTGAGGGTAAGATGCCAAGAAGAGTGGGTTGAGTGTTGGGTAAGTAAGGGTGAAAACGCAGATATTAATAACACAGTTTTCAGACGCTGAGAACAGTTAGGACGCAAGGTGATATAACATGCAGATACCATTGCAAAGGAAAAGATCAAAACATGAAGATAAGAAGGGTAAACACTAGGCAATACATCCTTCACTCATCATCCATGCAAAAAAAAGCAGGGCATTAGGATCTATAGGTCTATTAACACCGAAGTGATGACCGTCAATCCGGATCCTAACCGACTACTCAAGCGTGGAATGATGATCGAGGGATGAGGACGAAGGATAAAGCACAAACTCTTCACAATAAATCAATAAAACGAACGGGGCAGTCACAACATTCAGGGATCGATTGCCAAGGGAATCAATTCAAAGCTGTGGTGTAATTAAGTTCTTGATTAAAAATGCTAAGTAAAACATTTTCTTTACACAATTAAAGTATAGAAATGAAGGCGTAAGATCAATAGTAATCTACCATGCAAAATAAAATCATGTGTACCATAGCCCAAGGTGACCACTTCGAGTCGTTGTTACGCGTGCTTCATGCAGCTCCCCCTTACCGACTGATGAGACTTCACCAGTACTTCCCAGTCAACGCTAGGGTTACTTGTCTTCCCCCTTAGCCCCCTGAGACACAAAGGGTCCACACACACTAAACCAAAGAACAACTAGCTCCCAGCTTGCCTCACAAGGTTGAGCTACCACTCCTCACCAAGATGGGTATCCCAACTCCCACAAGAGAAGTCATTCAAGTCAAAAATTCTGCAATGTAACATTACGCATCAAGGAAGAGATCCATCACCATCCTCCTCCCTCCTTTATATAGAGTTTCTAAGTCATTTCTTTCCCAATTTCCCATTTAATTAATGTTCAATAATTTATTTCAGAAAAATCCTCCGCGTACATGTGTCACCCATCCCCTTAGTTGCACCAAGAATTAATTTCATTAATTATTTAATTACTCCTACTTCCCTCATCCACCTAAAATCATTCCTAGAATTTCTCCTAGGTGTCCCCATATTCCCTTACACATTTTACCGACTTACCCCTTTACTAATTTACTAGTTGAGTTCAATTTAGAAAGTTCTTAAAGGCAAGATTCCTTGCTAAGTTAGTCATTCTGTTTTTTTTCCCTTATGTTTCCCTTTCTCTTTATGTTTCCCCCTTTTTCCCTTAGTTTCCTAATTCTTCTAAATTTAACTCTTTCCCTTTTTATTTAAAACTCAAATTAGCAAGTGTAGACTTTACCCTTTTTTCCCTTACACATTTTAGTTAAAAATTTTAATTAGCATATGTAACAAACAATCAATTTCCTTTTTTTTTTCTTTTTAAATTTTAATCCCTCAATATAATTTGATTTTAATATTTTAATCGAATTTCTTACACCCTTTTTATCACATGTCTAATGATTATTATTATTTCCAGAAGTATCACTTAGATCTAGATTTTAATTTCCGAGGCTCGGTAACATTTTTATTAGGGAAAATTGTTTTTAAAACTTTCTCATCACATCATTCATTCTAAGGCCATCTAGGTTTATTCACTTATTAGTTAACAACGTGACGTGCCCTTCAGGACGCACTAGGTGCTCGAAGGGTGCCAATCGTCTCATTTTGTTTCCCTTGCGCGATGTGGCCTTCAGGACACACTACGTGCTTCAAGAGTGCCACTCGCCTCTTTCCGTTTTTCTTGCGCGACATGCCCTTCAGGATGCACTACGTGCTCCAAGGGTGCCATTCACCTCTTGACTGACTTGGTAGACATAAAAAAATCCCTAGAGCCAATACTCCACCAAGTGATCTTGTGGGAGACTAAGGGCCTATAAGGAATAAGGACCCTACCTTATTGTGCTCCCCTTAAAATAATCATGAGCGACAGTCGCAGTCTGCCCTCATGGCATTGTGGGTCTTCTCAAACTAGGTAATTGTTAACCTATAGTTCGAGCCACGGCGGGAGTGCTAGTAGGTTGTGGCAAGGCTGCTATCCACACCTCTCCCTCAATGTCTTTGGTTATTGTGCATGACCCCTCTACTCCATATGTGAGTCTGGTCGACAAGCTATTGTCATCCTTCATCAGCAACGAATCATGTCATAATAAAATCCATAATAATAACATCAAATCATATGCACATATGTCATATATACAATAATCAACCCCAATTGTCCACTCCCTGGCTCGATCCAGAGTCTAAGGGTTTTATCGATGCCTCAACATCCTCGAGGTCCAAATCCTGCACACTCAAAGAACCGATTCAATAGAACCTGTATAATTCAATACAGAAAAATAACATATAATCACATCCATAATGCCTCATAACCATAATCAACGACCAATAGTATAATAATCTGAATCACTTTGCAAGCAAGTGTCCTCAAAGACTAAGTTCGCTCAGTACGCACAAGAGCGGGATGTTACATACACCCCCTCTTGGTCTAAACTTCGTCCCGAAGTTTCGTAGTATATAAGTGTCGAAATTATTTTTATCACAGTGTCATAAGTCTATCTATCAAACAAAAATGGAAATTGTTGGCGCATATCATATGTGTCCTCCCAGGTCACCAAGTGTGAAATATAGTTGTCCCACTGGACCTTGACTTGATCTATTGTTCGATGTCATAGCTGTCAAATGGGATCCAAGATGTGGATCATCTCAAATGTGAGCACCCCCTCGTGCAATACCTGGAAGGAACTCATGTCAATAACATGTGTAGGATCACTAATATAATGTCTCAAAACAGATACGTGAAAAACATCATGCATACGCCTCAAAGAATCAAGCAAGACTAGTTGATAGGCCACATGCCCCTTTCTCTCCACAATCTCTAGAGGTCCCAGGAACCTAGGAGAGAGTTTATCTCCCTTTACAAACTTGATCGAACTCTTATGTAGTTTTACCCGCAAGAAGACTCGATTTCCAATTTCGTAACTACAGTCGACACGATGCGCATTGGCATAACTCTTTTGTCAATCTTGTGCTTCTTTGATCCTTTGTATTATTATTTTCATTTGATCTTCCATCTCTTGGATCGCTTCTGGTCCCACCAGGACCCGATCCTCAAGTCCATCCCAACTCAAAGGTGTCCGACATGGTCGGCCATAAAGAAACTCTAAACGTGCCATCTTAATGGTGCTTTGGTAACTGTTGTTATATGCGAATTCCACCTGTGGAAAGAATTCTTCTGAACACTTACGTTGGTCCATCACATACATGAGCAACATGTCTTCCAATATCCAGTTCACTCATCTAGTCTACATGTCAGTCTCCGAGTGATACACAGTACTAAAGTTAAGATGGGTCCCCAAGGCCTCTTGGAAACTAGTCCAAAATCGTCCAGTAAACACCGATCCTCGATCAGATATAATCCTCTTAGGTACACCATGCATCCTCACAATATCACTAATGAAAACTCTAGATATTTCAGATTCCTGATACGTCGTACACGCAGGAATAAAATGACCACTCTTTGTCAGAGTGTCAACTACCAATAAAATTGAGTCGTGTCTCCTTGCCGTTAGTGGCAATCCTACAATGAAATCCATCGAAATAACCTCCCATTTTGATTCCGTAATAGCATGTGGTTGTATTAATCCTACTGGATGCCTATGTTCAGCCTTTACCTACTAACATTCTAGACATCTCTCCACATAGTTGACTATGTCTGCCTTCATTCCTTTCCAGAAGAATAAGGGTTTAAGGTCCGCCCTCATCTTCGTGACTCCAGGGTGAACCATGTACACTCCTCTGTGAGCCTCGTTTAGGATCAAACTCGTCATTCGGTGGTATGTAAATTCGATTATTAAACCTCAATAATCCATCTTTGTCAAACATAAATCCTTCAAACCTTGGTACCATCACTGTGTTTTGTCCAATAAAATCCTTGACTTATTTGTACCAGTGATCATCGTGCTGTAAAGTTAGAATCTTTTCACGTAGATTTGTCTGAAGTGGAAACACCAAAAATATGTGTGGTATCTGACTCAATGCATCTGCCACTTGGTTCACTGTTCCTTTTATGTAAGTAATCTCGAAATTGTACTCGCTAAGCAATTTCAACCAACGTCGTTGTCGCGCGTTCAAGTCACTTTGCGTAAAGATGTGTTGTATTCCATAGTGGTCCGTTTTTAGTTCAATTTTTTGTCCAATAAGGTAGTGTCTCCAAACCTTCAAGGCATATAACATGGCTAATAACTCCAAATTGTGCGTTGCGTAGTTCTCCTCATGCCTTCTCAATTTCATTGAGATGTAAGCGATCACTCAACCGTCTTGCATCAAGACTCCGCCTAAGACTTCTTTGGATGCGCCAATGCATACCAAGAAGTCCACATCCATGTCATGGACCTTCAATATCGGTGCCATCATCAAAAACTCCTTGAGCCTCTGAAATTCTTCTGCACATTTCTTGGTCCAACCAAGCTTTGTGTTCTTCTTCTATAATTTCGTAATCGGATTTGCTATCTTCGAAAATCCCTCGACAAATTGTTGATAGTATCCTTCTAAACCCATGAAGCTACACACTTCTGGGACATTCGTCGGTGCAAGACATTCCATAATAGCCTCGACCTTTTTTGGATCCACGACGATACCTTCACCGGAGATGACATGCCCTAAGTAGTGAATATTCAATTGATAAAACGAGCATTTGGACAATTTCCCATACAATTTGTTCTCTCTCAGACACCTTAGTACCAAGCGCAAGTGCTCTTCATGCTCCTCCATTGTCTGAGAGTAAATAAAAATATCATCAATGAATACTTGGACGAACTTGTCCAAATACTCACGGAACACCCCATTCATCAAACTCATAAACACCATTGGGGCATTTGTCAGTCCAAATGGTAAAATAGTAAAATAGTGATGTCCACACACTGTCTTAAAGGAATTCTTAGGGATGTCATCCTCCTTTATCCGTAACTAGTGATACCCTGATCACAAATTGATCTTTGAAAACACTGTGGAACCCTTCATCTGATCAAACACATCATCAATCCTCAGAAACAGATACTGATTCTTGATCATTTCCTTGTTCAATTAACAATAGTCAATGCAGAGTCTCCACGACCCATCCTTCTTTCATATAAATATAACAGGTGCACCCCATGGCAACACACTTGGACGTATAAGTCTTAGGTCTAGCAACTCCTTCAGTTGCATTTTCAACTCCTGTAACTCTGAGGTCGACATTTGATAAGGCATTCTAGCTATCGGTTCAGTCCCCAGTTTTAGGTCTATGGTAAACTTCAATTCCCTCTCCAGCGACATCCCAGGTAACTCCTCCGGGAAGACGTCCGCAAACTCTCTCACCACAGGAAGGTGTTCTAGACCTTCCGCTACTCCCTTCTCGTTTAACGCAACAATTGCATAAAGCTTACATCCCTTACACATGCTCTTTCGTAACTGTAAGGAAGAGATGAACCTCAGGGAAAATCCCTGGTTCCGACCTACAATCATGTGTCTCTATCCCTCATCATCGACCAAGCTCAACCATTTGATCTTATAGTTGAGTATCACCTCATGTGATTCCAACCAATCTATACTGATCATGACGTCATAAGATCCTAAGATCGTGACGTACAGGTTATCCCTGGTGACAAACTCTCCCAGGTTAAGGGTACATGCTGTAACCTTTCCTCCAACCTTCTGTTTTTCTCCCAAAGCCATCTCTACAAAGATAAACTCATCATGTTTGACTACCTTTACCTTAATCATTTTTAGCGTTGCACCAAAAATGAAACTCTTGGTAGCACTAGGATCTATCAAAACACTAAGGGTCTATTTAGCGACAGTACCTAACATCTCGAGCACAGTTGATTGGTGCTCAGCCTGGAAGTTATTCACTACTACATGAATCTAATGGGCCTTGCCCAAATCTCCCACGGTAGTGGGTCCAACTAATCCAGATGCTCTAGTCCTCTCCACTGGGCAGTGGAATTGGTAGTGTCACTCCCCACGTGTCCAACACCCCTTCTTCAGTCTAGTACTCCTGTTACCTGAAGTAGAAGTCGACAGGCCACCAGCTTGGAACCTTGGTCTGTTATGCTAAACAGGGATAAACTGTTGCGACTGTGGACGACGATGCTATTGATGTTGTGGTCCATGGTAAGAATTTTGTTGTTGAGGCACTGGTCATCGAGGTGTAGTGAAATTGGATCCTCTCTGGAAGCCATGATATCCCGGTGTATGTTTGGCTGGTGTCTAATGTTTTTGCACACCAGATGACACCTGCCCTGTTGGTCTCACTGGAGTCCTACTATGGCCCCCACTAATAAGCTTCTCCTCTTCTATGAGGGCCTTTTGGATGACATCATGCAAGGTCCGAGGCATCAGAATCCTAAACTTTGCACGTATGTTGACATTAAGGCCAAACAAGAACATGCTTACCTTAAGTTTCTCAGTATTAAGGTGTGGAGCATATCGAAGAAACTCCATATAATGGGCTTCGTACTCAGGCACCGTACAACCACCTTGTCTCAAGGTGTTTAACTCATTGAGCTAAAGCTCAATGAATTCCTCTGATAGGTACCTCTCTCAAAACTATTCCTCGAACAGTTCCCATGACACGTTGTTAACGACCATGTTCAATTGTGGCAGGAGCGTCTTCCACCATAGAAGAGCACTCCCCTTCAGTTGAAAGACCACCATGTGGACCTTCATGTTGGAGGTATAGTGGCGAAGTGAAAATCACATCTCCATATTCTCCAACCGTGCCTCGGTGCTGCATCATCCGGGGCACCAAAGAACTCGGGGAATTTGACCTTCTCAAGTTCTCGATGAATGCTACCAGTACTGATCAGAGTGCGCAGTGGACCCTTATGGGGTTTTGGCACCCTGCCCTCATCTCTGTCCAAATGGTTGATCAGTGCCTCGAACATGCATTGAAAGGACCTCATCAGCCCAAACAAATCACCCACCACTATCTACTCCTTCTCGACAACCTGCTCGTCTCCCTGGGGGTTTGACCCCTCAGGTGTGGATGCTATTGGAGGTGTAGCGCCTCCTCCCCTAGCACCTTGTCATCTGCCTCTGTGACGTCCTATAACCATGATTACCTACACAAATACAAGTCAAGAAGTGAAAATATATAAAAAAAAAATTCTAACACATAAATGTATGCTCAATATGTAACATTTGTACACATATAGTTGTCGATCTTCAAGTTGAACCTCATCTATAGAGAAAACAAACTTTTCTAAGTAAGTGGTGTTATTTTCTTTCAAGTGTCAACACTTGTTTTCCAGTGGTTGTTGTGCAGGATTTTCTCTTGGTGTATCATAGTAGTAACAAGTTGTAGCTAGTTATTCAATAATATTTTAGGAAGATTTTGCATTTGTACAGTTGTAACATAGTTTCCCTAAAACATTAATCCAATTTATATTGTCTCAACTAATCATACTTATAGTAAAAATATTATCATTTTTTATCACAAAATAGTTCCATACTTTTCAACAACCATAACTTTAAATGAATATATCACCAATATCAAACGTCATCAATCAACCACTTGTAATGATATCAACTAGAGTACCTTAAATGCAGCCCCTAAAAGGATATGTATCTCTAGTTGACGTTCCAATTGTGAAATATTTTAAGATATACTTGAGAAACCGCATGATACATGATGATGCATATTAATAGATATTTCGAAAGTCTTCCTAAATTGTTATGTCCAATTAAACCTTTTGAATGTTAGAGTGAAAAGTAATTTATAGTATTACTAAAGTTTGTACTCTTCTTAACCGGGGTAGGCACAAAAATGGTTTCATTGAAACATATATCATAACATATCCAAGAATTAGATATTTGTTTGAAATATTCAAGAAGTTAATACTCATAGTGTTTTGAAATTTATCTGGTAGTTTTCGGGATTAAAAAAAAGGGTCCTTCAAATATTGTCTTCAAATCACAACAACTTATACAATTATTTTCAATATATTAGTTTTCGTATTTATTAGTTGTTATAGTTGTAGATGAACTTTAAAATAGGATAATATAATTTAACACTATAATCAAACTACATTACATTCAAACTAAAATAGTCATAACTATTAAAGTATGTATTTGTTTGTTTTGGTGAAAAAGTTTCACTTGTTTCCTTTTACAAATTAAATTCTAGAAAACACTTTTTATTTGACTTTTTATGACTTACTAGTTTTACCATAAGGGAAAGGAATTAACCAACAATGATATTTTAAATTGAAAAAGTACCCAACTCTTCAAATTTAATTCCCACAGCTACATTGGATTCCACTCATAATGCTCATCTCCAAGTAATACCATTGGAAGCAACCAACACATCAAGGTTGCTTCCTATGTTGTAGGTAGCATTAGAGTCGTTAATGGTAGAGCACACCAGCTACCAACAGAAATATAGGATGATCAACATGAGACTAAAAATAAATTAATTAGCAGATTCAGTATGGGCAAGCAAGGAGTAGTACGTCTGTCGTATTAGATAGTGGTATTTCTAGTTTATCGGTTATGCATGAGCCTCTCCGTGAGTGCAGTATTCTGGCGAACCCTCTACAATATGTCGAGATTCCATCTTCAATCTAAATTCTATGCTGGTAGAGATGGAGGGTTTTGGTTAGGAGGATCATTACATGGTGTCCTCAATTAAATGGTTGGAAGGAAATTAAGAGGAAATCAGATGAATAAATAAATCATGGCACAAATAACATTGTCACCTAAGATTCAAACAACTATCAGTCATTGTCAGATAGTGATATTGCATTCAGTAAAATTAAAGGCATCCAGAACGAAAACGTTGTCCAATTAATTGTATATACAATTCGTGGTGAGCAACGCTGGTATATAAAACCTATGCATGGTGCCCAACCATGAATCTTAAGTTGTGAAAAGTGGCAATAAAGTCATGGTCTAAGGAGACACAGGTATAAATTACAATTCAGAATGCAGAGTATAAAAATCATCGTGGTTGTCACAGAATCGTGGTCAGTTAAAGGGGAAAAAACATTGTCAATGAAAATAAGTAAACTAAAGGAATACAAAGGCTTTCAATAAAATTAATGAACTCTAAGAAAACTCAGTAAACTCAATCAAGGCATAAGTAAAATGCAGTGATTAAAGCATAGGTAAAACGTAGTGAAGGTGAGCGATGTCAAGTGAATATTCTGGCATAATGTAGATGCATTTGTCGGGCCAGAATAGTTGAGGTGGTTGTAATTACATTTTAAAAATGTATTCCCAAGGTAAAATGCATTACAATATATCCATTTATACATAGTCCATTCCTATTAAATTCTCACTACAAATTAAAATGCATTCTCATGGAAGAATGCATTACATACATCCATAAAATGCAAGATTACCCAGTCAACTCGCACTAATACACAGTAAAAAAAATGCAGATAATGCACACTCAATACTAGACATTGTCGATATCTAAATTCATGGTCATTCAATGAATATTTTCATTGTATATCAATATCTCTGTGTATATAAATTCATAGTAACACATATCTAAATCACAAGTCCAAATACCTGATAACGCTGTTAGAAATATGTATGAAATTGCAGAGGTAGAATCATGGTTGAATATATTGAAATGCAAAGAATATTTTCCATCAAATAAATCAAAACAAAAAGTTAAGTTTCCAGGAATGTATTACAACACAAAGTAATCGAAGAAGCTGTGGTGCCAACCATGAATACAATTTGTTGAGGGTAAGATGCCAAGAATAGTGGGATGAATGTTGGGTAAGTAAGGGTGAAAATGCAGAAATTACTAACACAATTTTCAGACACTGAGAACATTTAAGACACAGAAGTGATATAACATTCAGAGACCATTGCAAAGGCAAAGATCAAAACACGAAGATAAGAAGGGTAAACACTGGGCAATACATTCTTCGCTCATCATCCACTCACAGAAAAGCAAGGCATTAGGATCTATCAATCTATTAACACCGAAGTGACGACCATCGATCCTGCTCCTAGCCGACTGCTCAGGCATGGATTGATGATAGAGGGATGAGGATGAAGGATAAAGCACAAACTCTTCACAATAAATCAATAAAACCAATGGGGTAGTCACAACATTCAGGGATCAATTGCCAAGGGAATCAATTCAAGTTGTGATCGTAAAGATGTGGTGTAATTAAGTTCTCGATTAAAAATGCTAAGTAAAACACTTTCTTTACACAATTAAAGTACAGAAATGAAGGTGTAAGATCAATTGTAATCTACCATGCAAAATAAAAACATGTGTATTGTAGCCCAAGGTGACCGCTCCAAGTCATTGTTATGCGCGATCCATGCAACTCCCCCTTTCTGATTGACGAGACTTCACCGGTACTTCCCAACCAATGCTAGGGGTACTCTTCTTCCCCCTTAGTCCCCCAAGACGCAAAGGGGCCACACACACTAAACCAAAGAACATCTAGCTCCCATCTCGCCTCAGAAGGCCGAGCTACCACTCCTCACCGAGCTAGGTATCCCAACTCCCACAAGAGAAGTCATTCAAGTCAAAAATTCTGCAACGTAACGTTATGCATTAAGGAAGAGATCCATCATCCTCCTCCTCCCTCCTTTATATAGAGTTTCTAAGTCATTTCTTTCCCAATTTCCCATTTAATTAATGTTCAATAATTTGTTTCAAAAAAATCCTCCCCGTACATGTGTCACCCATCCCCTTAGTTGCACCAAGAAGTAATTTCATTAATTATTTAATTACTCCTATTTCCCTCACCCACCTAAAATCATTCCTAGAATTGCTCCTAGGTGTCCCCATATTACCTTACACATTTTACTGACTTACCCCCTTACTAATTTACTAGTTGAGTTCAATTTCGAAAGTTCTTAAAGGCAAGATTCCTTGCTAAGTTTGTCATTCTACTTTTTTCCCTTATGTTTCCCTTTCTCTTTATGTTTCCCCCTTTCCCCTTAGTTTCCTAATTCTTTTAATTTTCGCTCTTTCCCTTTTTATAAAACTCAAATTAGCAAGTGTAGAATTTACCCTTTTTCCCCTTACACATTTTAGTTAAAAATTTTAATTAGCATATGTAACAAATAATCAATTTCCTTTTTATTTTTTTAATTTTAATCCCTCAATATAATTAGCATATGTAACAAACAATAAATTTCATTTTTTTTTTTTAATTTTAATCGAATTTCTTACCCCCTTTTTATCACATGTCTAATGATTATTATTATTATTATTTCCACAAGTATCACTTAGATCTAGATTTTAATTTTTGAGGTTGGGCAACATTTTTATTAGGGAAAATTGTTTTTAAAACTTTCTCATCACATCATTCGTTCTAAAGCCATCTAGGTTTATTCACTTATTAGTTAACAACGTGACCTTCCCTTCAGGACACACTAGGTTCTTCAAGGGTCCCACTCGCCTCATTATGTTTCCCTTGCGTGACATGCCCTTCAGGACGCACTATGTGCTCCAAGGGGGCCACTCACTTCTTTCTGTTTTTATTGCGCGACATGCCTTCAGGATGCACTACGTACTCCAAGGGTGCCACTCACCTCTTGACTGACTTGGTAGACATCAAAAACCCCTGGACTCAATACTCCTCGAGGTGATCTTTTTGGATACTAAGGGCCTCTAAGGAATAAGGCCCATTCCTTATTGCATGCCCCTTAGAACCATCGTGAGCAATTGTCGCAGTCTTCCCCCACGACATTTTGGGTCTTCTCGAACTAAGTAACCGTTAACCTACATTTCGATCCACAGCGGGAGTGCTAGTATGTTGTGGCAGGATTTTTGTCCACACCTCTCCCTCAACGTCTCTGGTTATCGTGCGTGACCCCTCTACTCCATATGTGAGTTTTGTTGGCAAGCTATTGTCAGCCTGCATCATCAACAAATCATATTAGAATAAAATCCATAATCATAACATCTAATCAGATGCACATATGTCATATATACAACAATCAACCCCAATAGTCCACTCCCTGACTCGATCCAGAGCCCAAGGGTTTCATCGATGCCTTAGCATCCTCGAGGTCCAAATTTTACACACTCAGGAGAACCGAGTCAATAGCACCTGTCTAAGTCAATACAACAAAATAACATATAATCACATCCATAATGCCTCATAATCATAGTCAACAACCAATAGTATAATAATCCAGATCACTTTGCAAGCAAGTGTCCTCAAAGAATAAGTTCGCTTAGTACGCACAAGAGAGGGATGTTACATCCATCATTTGTTCTTCATAGGTTTGTTTGGCATTAACATGTCCTCCTTTGGTATTCCACAACCACATTAATGTATCATTTTCAACATTTAATTTAAAACCCAACCCAACTAAACCTTTAACATATTTATCCCATTCCTCTTTTGGTCCTCCCTCTATACCAAGAGTATCTTCCTTCTTCCATCTTAAAATACTTGGATCCTCCATATCAAATGTCCCTTCTTGTGAAAGAAATGTTATTCCTAGTGCCTGCAGAAAACTAATTAAATTCTTTGAGAGTTTATAATAAGATTGAGACCCAATCATTGGATATTCTCCTATTCTAATGTTCCACCCATTTCTAGGCTTCCAGACTAGCCAATCAGTTATGATGGATAATGAAGATGTTAGTTCTCTCCAACAATTTGACATACCATCCCAGTTTTTCCTGCCTTCCCTTAACCATTCAACAACAATTTTCTTTTTCAACTATTTTGTGTATGCCACTTCATGCCAGAGACTAGGAACTATTAGGCACCTCCAAAAACTTTTGGGTGCCAATGTTTTTCCAAAAAAGAATATATTTTTGATACCCCACCATCCTGTCTTTTTTGGTTTAGAAATTCTTTTCCGGTTTACCAAGTAAATACCTTCTTTTACTTTTTTTCCCATTCCATCAGAAACCAAACATCATTCTTCTAATTTTATTTAGAAGACCTTTTGGAATATTAGCCAAAGAAATCTAGTAAATAGGTATGCTTTCTAACACATATTTTACGAGTGTGACCCTTCCCCCTAAAGTTAGCCACCTATGACTCCAATTCGAGATTATTTTTTCAAATTTATTCTCAAGCCAACTCTAGTCTACCAATGTATAGAAGTTTGGTTTAATGAAGAAACCTAGGTACTTAAAACCAACATCCAATGGTTTAACTTCAAAAGGAAAAATATTATTCAGAACTGTAAGCTCCTCTTCTATACACCCTTCTTCCAGAAATAGAGACTTATGTGGGATAAATGTCATCCATGTCGCCTTGCAGAATAGATCAAGTACCTCCTTAAAAACTTTCCATTCTATGATGGTTTCGTTCCCAAATAATGATACATCGTCCACAAATAATAAGTGCGTAATTATTCTACCTTTTGCCACTAAAACACCTTCAATTTTATTTTCCACGACCATCTTTTGGATGGATCTACTCAATCCTTCTACAACAAGTAGAAACAATAACGGGGATAACGAGCATCCTTGCCTCAAACCTGTTTTGCATTTAAAAAAACTAGAGGGGCTACCATTTATCAAGACAACAAAATTTGTAGTAGATACACACCCCATAATCCAATATGTTTCCTCTAAAATCAATCCAATATGTAGTAAAACTAACCTTAAGAAACCCCAATCCACCTTGTCATACGCCTTCATCATATCTAGATTAAGGACCAAAGCTTTTTTATTTTTTACCTTGATACTATGTAAGGATTCTTGTGCCACTCCTATGGCATCTGTTATTTGTTTAGACTCCAAAAATCAAAATTGTTCCTTTGATATACCTGATGAAAGTGAGAATTTAATTCTAGTTGCAATAATTTTTGTGATAATCTTGTACACCAAATTACAAAGTGAAATTGGTATAAACCCCTCAAACGTTTCTGGCTTATCACGTTTAAGAATAAGGTATAGAAAGGTATCATTCAAGTCTCTTGAAACCCCACCTTTCTATCTAGACTCTTCAATCACCTCCAGAAGTTCATTGCACAAGAGATCAAGGAAATCTAGGAAACATTCTACAATCCAGCCATCCAGCCCAGGACTTTTTGATGTAGTAAAAACTTTAAGAGTTGACAAAATTTTAGATAAAGTAACTGGATCAACAATTCTAAGGCCTTCTTCCTCAGAGAAAATCCTAGGATAAGCCCTAGTAACTACCAGTTGATTGGAGATAGTGAGGTTTTCCTGAGCCTTAAAGATATTCTAAAAATATCCAATGGATTCCTTTTTTAGGCCATGTTTCCTTGTGACAATTGATCCATTCTCCTTAGTAATATCCCAGACAGGATTGACCTGTTTTCTAGAATTTTCATATGCATGGAAAAACTTGGTATTCATGTCTCCTAAAGAAAGACAATTTATCCTACTCTTTTGTCTCCAAGTTTCTTCCTCCTGATTTAAGAGGAACATTTTTATCTTTTCTTTTTCTAGTACCAATAATTTGTCATCCTCCTTCTCAAAACCCCCTAGAAAGTTAGAATAAAGAGGGTCTAAATCATTTTCTAGTTGCACCAATTCCTCCTTCACCGATATCTTTTTATTTCATTCCCATCTAATCACCAAAGAATTAAACAATTTGAGTTTTTTAACAAGTGAGTCCATAGGATTTAAAATCTTTGTCTCCAAAATATCATTCCAAGACGATCTCACTAAGTTAACAAAGTTTGGTTCCTCTAGCCATATAAAATTGAATTTAAAAGGATAACAATACTTTTCCTTTTCTTGTTCTAAATGTAGGATCACTGGCATATGATCAGAAATCTTAATATTGCTCACCCAAGATCTATATCTAAGTCCTTACAGGGATAGCTCCTCATTTATCTAAAAACAATCCAATCTCTTAGCAATGTAATCATGTCCACCTCTACCATTTCTCCAGGTAGGGAGAGGTTTTAGTGGCTCAACATCCACCAAACCTTCATCTTGAATCATTTGACTAAAGTAGGAATGCAATGGATCATATCTAGCGTGGGGACCCCGGACCCCACACTTCTCTATTTGAAGTGGTAAAATTTAAATCGCCTCCCAAAATTAGGTTTTGATCTTTGAGCATCCCATCCATCTTAATCTTCTCCCTGAATTCTTGTCTATCACCATAAGGGCCATAGCAGTTAACCAGCTTTAGCCTTTTGTTTAAATCCTTTACCAAACCATCCAAGAGAATCCTTGCAGGGGTCAGAAAAGCAGAGAAGTAATCTCTTCTCAGATTCCATGCAGATAACAACCCACCTAATAAGCCTAAGGAGTCCACCCCATAGAAATTCCAAGTAGGGAGTAGTTTAGAAAAAATATCCCTCTCTTTGAGGTCACTGACCATAGTTTCCTGGATAAGTATAATGTCTAGTTTAACAAGAGATAAAAACATTTTGAGGGCTAAGAACTTTGGAGCACCCCTAACTCCTCTAACATTTAAAGTTACTACAATAATTTTTTAACCCTCTCCAGGGCTTTCTGATCTCTAAGTGCCCGTGGACCATCTACAACTAGAAATCTTGTAGTAGCTTTAGTCTCCTTATCTTTTCCTAGCTTCCTAACACTCCTTGTTTTGAGTGTGGAAAAATATTTTTCTAGACCTCCAAACACGTCCCCTTTCAAAATAGTTGACTCTCCCACCGAGCTGCACATATTGACTCTTTTCTATTTCTCATCGAACGAGACCTTTACTGAAGTCGAAGGAAGAGTTTCTCCTCTCGAGTAGATCGAAAGAGGAGATCGATTGAGTACTTATTTATAAGAAGGAATAAAGTTGTCTAAGGATTCATCAATCTCACTAAGCACAAACGGGTCTATCTGAGTGTAATCACCCAAGGAATCAACAGATTCCTTGACATCCCCATATTTTTTAGGTTCTATAATAATAGACAAAGAAGGATCATTTGATTGAACAAGGGGTCCTTCAAGAGTTAATGAAGCTCGATCCTCCAACACCCCACTGGAAATTTCCATAGGGTTCAACATAATATTTGGAAGACATGTCACCCTTCCTTCCAAAGTACTAACCACATAATCCCTAATCGAGGAACTAATAGCACCAGAAAATCCACCCAAGCCCCCCAAGACTGTCTGTGGGTGTCTACTCAAAATATTTAATGTTTCCTCTTCAATCCTAGATTTTACAACATCCAACACCAAGGGTGGAATATACTCATCCGAAAAGTTAGATGAATATTCATTTCTAACAATGCCCCCCTCCCCCAAATTCACTCTTGCCAAGGCCACAAGAATCAAACACGTAAGAGGTAAACTAACAACCCCCCCTCCTGAAGAGGTATCACCAATATCCCCTCCCAAAACCAACCCATCCAATACCCTTCCCAAATCCACCGAGGGAGAGCCTATATCGTTACAAGAATCCAAGACCTTCTTTTGTTTCCCCTCCCAATAAGGATCCCTAGAACCCACAATACCATCTATGGGAGAAGATGAACACTCAGGCCCTAACATCAAATTAGGACAATCACTGCTTGGGAGGTCTGTGAACCATAATCCCATATCCAATTTAAATCACTTGTAGATAGAGAGAAAAAAAGTCTTAGGCACAGAGTTTTTAACTTATCGAGGACTGTGTCTCTATCCAATTCCAATGGGAGCAAGGAATCTGCAATTTCATCAAGTTCAGTATTCAGAAAATTTCATTGAATATCCTCCTCCAAAGAAGTCTCTAAATCAAAACAGGAGGGAGACAGAAACTTCTGAACCCTAGGACAGTAATGTGTCATATGTCCCATAGCCTTACAAGTTGCACACCTAAAAAAACCCCTAAGGTAATCCAACCATTGTTGGTACACAGAGTCATGCCATTCGATTTCCAGATCGACGGGTAATTCTTGTTGCATGTCAAATTCAACCAATAAGCGCCCAACCCTTCTATCTTGTCCTGTTACAAACTGAGGATCAACGTGCAGGAATTTACCAAGAGTGTCACCAATCGCCTTGAAGGCCTCCAGGTTCCAAAATGATAGCGGACACCCAGGTAGAAGAACCCATAAATGATGGAAACGAAAGTGATCCTTCTCAGGATTAAAATAATGAGTCCAATGGCCTAGCATGAGGATTCCAGTCTTATAAATCCATACCCTACTTATCACTGCCTCTGTGTCCTCCAAATATTTAAAAATAAAACAAAACCATCCTTTTACCAAAATAAAAACCTAAGGGATGTAACCCAACACTGGGCACCAAAAGTCTTCAACCCAACTGTGGATGTATTTTGACGACATCAACCAGTATCTAAACTGACCCACCAACGCACACAGGGATAACATAGTGACTTCCCTCATTCCAATATATCGACCAAGTTTCATTGTATCCTTCTATTTCTTAAATCTCTAATCCTTTAAAACACAAGGCTTCTTCACCTCCCCCACTACCTTGAGTGAACCTAACCCAGGAGTAACAGTCGCCTCTGCCTAAGAACCCTTTATCCCTGGCCCATCGCCCTTACCTATTGAATAACTCTTCATCCCTTCCACATCATTCTCCTCACTGCAAAACCCTCCCTTTGAAGCCCACAGAGAGGAATACTCTGAAAGTTGTTCAGTAGGAGTTTTTTTGTGTGTATCCCACCCTTTGTTAGGCTTTTTCATCTCCCCCACTACCCTATGTAAACCAATAACAAGAGTAACCCTCGCCTCCGTGCAATAATCCTTATTTCCTGGCTCACCACCCTTACTCGCTAAAGAAACCTTCGGTCCTCCCACAACAAACTCCTCGTTGCAAAAACCTCCCACCGAAGCACGCATAGAGGAAGAAACCAAATTCTTTGCATCATGTGATTTTGCACGTGTTTCCCACCCTACAGCCGCTTCCAAAGAGAATAGCTCTTCGATGATCCTGATGGACCTCATGTCCATCGATCGACCATTTGGATCGCCACATGTACCATACAAAGTATGAGAAATAAATTCTGGCTTGAAGGCATTTACGCGTAGATCAGACAATTTTGAATTCATATGGTACACTCTCAACTCTTCCCTATACACCTCATCTGTTTTGTGAAGAGTCACCTGGCTCCACCAATCATCATCTTCCAAACATTATCTAAAGTCCAGCTCGACTACCACCATTGATAGCAAGTACCATTTCATTCAAATGCAACAATAAAGTGTTCTACCCTAGAAAGACCCCCTACCCGCCTGCCAACAATCAAGGCCCTCCAACCTACTTACCACCACCCCTCCTGAGACCACCAAGGTCTCATCAACCCGCCTATGCAGGCCCTGATAGTGATGGCCTAGTTCACTAGCCTATAATCCTCTAAAGTTTTCCTTTCCAATCCAAGAACCACAAAACCAACTCTTGTAATAATAACATAGTTTTTTTCTTTAATAACAAAATTATTAATATTTTTCCTTAAATATGTTAAAATATTTTTATGTATTTAAAAAAAATAAAATTTAATAATGAAAATATTTTAATGTATTTTAAAAAATAAAATTTAATAAAGTTGATGCACATCATTATTAAATAGGATTATTAAATAGGAGGTGTAGATTTATATTAAATTTAAATTTACAAGACTTTTATGACATTGTCTTGCTCTATCTAAAGTAAGAATAACAATCAAATAACACTTGTTAAAACAAGATATAAATTTATCATAACTTTGTCTTTACTTCTATATTAATAATTAATAACACAAGTTAAAACATGATATAAACTTATCATAGTTTTGTCTAGTTTGAAATAAAAATAATGTAAATTTGATACTCTAACTTAAAAATGATTAATTTGATATGGATCTAGGTTTAATATCAATCTTAATAACTATTTAAAATATTATTTAAAATAATTTGTGATAATTATTCAAAATATTAATGAAATCATTTACTTATTTACTTATTTTTTTACTATGATTTTTTTTTTTTTTATAGTTAGTGTTTGCTTTCAAAAGTTTAAAGATATATGACTATAATAAATATTGTAAAAAAATGTGAAACTTATTTATATTGAAATGGTTATGTGAAATTGTCATGGCTTTATCTTTATTTTATTTTTATTTTGAAAAATATTATGTAAAAATTGAAAGGCTATCCTCTAACATACATACATTTACATATGTTGAAACCTAGTATATTTGGATTAGGAGTACTTCCCATATTTCTATATATATCATCTACCAATAAAGAGGGTACACACTGGAATATATGTGGCTTGTGTCTATTAAGTTTATGTGGATATTCATATGTTCCATTTAATATAAGTTCTCTCATGTATCTTTGTTGCAGAGATTCTCTATTATTAATTTGAGTATCTTGTAATTTTGTTTTGGACACATTACGCTTAGGGTCAAAATTGCTAAGAATATAGCCAAGAAAGTAAATAACTAACAACAAGATCAAGAAGTCAAGAAGACAAGTTGAAAAGGCACTAAGCCAATTCAATTAATATGTACATCATAATGTATATATAATACATATTGCACAATTGTCCTCTATCGGTATGACCGTTAGGGTAAGATAACGAACTAAGATCGTAGAGTTTTCAACATCCCCCCTTAATCATAAGTTCGTTCTTTCCTAAAAAAACATCACTTCTTGACAACTAGTAATGTCTCAAGAAAGCATTCAGAGGGCTTAAGATCCTCTCTGAACTTTGAAAGTAGCAGAAGATGAAAGATTCTACTAAATTAGTGGTTTAAGGATGACCACAAACTCATCTGGTGGTTTCAAGATGACCACAAACCAATCTAGTGGTTTCGAGATGGAAACAAACTGAATGTCTAGCAGAAATTGATGTCTTCTACTAAATGCCATGGTTTTAAGTTGACCATAAACTAACAAGAGATCAAAGATAAAAAATTTGAAAAAGAAACAAGCAAAAATTCATGTCTTCTGCTTAATTGGTGGTTTTAAGCTTACCACAAACTATCAAGAGCTCAAGGCTAAAAAAACTATGAATATTTTAAGGATTACCACAAACCATATCAACAATAATATGTACAGGAACAAGGTTGCATACCAGGAACTAGGGTGCATACTTGATCATATGTTCACAGGCTCTAAAACAAACTTGGAACCTGACTAAAAACTTTAGATGTTATTCCCCCTTGTTAGGGAGAAGTTGTTCAAATTCCCTTGACCATCATTCACAAGAATGGCCAAGAAGATATCCAACACCTATATAAGCTACTGGAACAATGTGTACTCTTTCATAATGCATACACGGATGAAGATCAAAACACTTATCTATCATTTGATCATTATAAACTTCCTTGACTTCCTTGATTTTGTTGTGAGAAGACTGCAAAAATTTCTGAACAAAAATAAGTTCAAAATGTGTCTTCTTTTGTTGCAGATCTTCTTTCTGGAGCGAGGGTTTCTTGTAATTCCACCTTTTTACAATAATCCAACTCGACAATAGAAAAAATTCATCTCAACAGAAGGGTGTTGGCTTCAACCAAAAATGCACTCACTTACAATCATAATTCAATTTCAATAGTATTTGATACTTACAAAAGGAACAACAGTGAGTATCAAAAATTGCAACTCATAAACTCATAAAGTTTTGAACCGACACAAGTCCAAAATGCAGGAGTTGTCATAAAATTATGAACAGACACAAGTCCAAAATGCTCGATGATGTGTATGTAAATATCTGAACTCCATTTTGTTGATGTCAAGTTACACATGCTCCAATTGCAGCTTTCTCCCTTACTTTCATTAATTAGTTTTAAATTTCTTGAATGAAATTGCTTCACCTCATAGTGTGATGATACGGAAACAATCAAATATCAACTCATTCTTTTCCTTTTCACAATGGAAAACCCTCAAGATTAAAGAGCACACAAAGATCCTAATACCAAATACTCTTATAACTCTTTTTATATGAAAATCTTCCTTTACAAAATTTTGAATATATTAAAAATATGATCCCACTTGAACTTTAACTCATTAAATTTTAATCCACTTATTATTACCAAATAAAAAAATATATAAACCTTTCTTTACAATTCCTTTACAAAATTTTGAATATATTAAAAATATGATCCACTCGAACTTTAACTTATTGAATTTTAATCCACTTATTATTACCAAATAAAAAAATATAAAAACCTTTCTTTACAAAATTTTGAATATATTAAAAATATGATTCCACTTGAATTACTTTAACTCATTGAATTTTAATCYCTTATTACTACCAAATAATAATAATAATAATAATATTAAGAAGATTTTTCATAAAATTATAACCCTCAATACTTTAAAGTTTTTTTTTTAACTTTAATGTTCTATATGAAAGAGGACTAAATTAGTGGAATGATAAATTTATATGYCACTTTTAAGGTCAGTCGTATTTGGATATGTTTCTAGCTAACAACATTATTAAATATGTCTATCACCCCTATGTGACCTTCCATTATGGTTGTAACTACGAGAAAAAGGGGCTATAYCCATTGATTTTAGGTGGGTATTCATCTATGTTGTAAAGTATCCATTGAKTTTAGATGGGTATTCATTTATGTTGTAAAGCCTCTTTGTTATTAATTTTAATAGCTAATTGTTTTCATATATTTTTTTAGAATTTCAAATTTCAAATTTATTTTTTTGATTTTTTATAAATAATATAATAATGAGAATTTTTTTAAATAATTTTTTTTATAATAATTAATGATGTTATTTCTTTTATCAAACATAAAGTTAACACAACATAATTTTTTTATCAATTATATAAAATAACAATTTTTATTAAAAAAATTATTAATCTTTTTAAATAAATTTATTTACTTATTTACTCTTATAATAATTTTAAATAAAAAAAAATGTACATATAAAACAACCTCTTATAATAATTTTGACTAACAAAATACACAAATCAACCAATAATTTTGAATAATCGAACATAGTAAAATAGCTACATCACGCCCAAAACGACTATGAAGAAAGTGAAGCATGACGTGTATTAAAATGTCGTAAGCCTCAAACCAGATGTCATCCGGAGCTCTCATACCTTCGTCAAAATTTAAAATCAGTTCCCTTTTCACGTTTTCTTGGGAATAGGAACAATAGATACAACCAACGTTTCCATAGGAAACTCCAAAAAATACAATAGATATAATCAATTCTCCTATTCAAGCATTGAATATCAAGAGGTATTATTATCACGTTGTTCAATTTGTTCATATTATTGTTAATTCTTAGCATTATAGAAATGGGTTATAATCATAATGGATATATGCTTAGGTTACGTTCATAATATTCATTCCAAACATAATGTCCCATCCTTAATATGGAGTTGAAATATAGCTTTGTTGTGTTAAGAGGTTTTTAATATGGAGTTTGCATACAACTTTGTTGTGTTGAGAGACACTTTCCATGTTTAATATGGATGTTTAATATGGAGTTGACATGTAACATATACATGTTTTTTTTGGTAAATAAAAGGAGGATCCTTGTATTATATCATATCATCAGTTTACAGTTGTAAGTCGCTTGGCAGCCACCCGTCCTGCCACAGAAGGGAAACCGGGACATGTGGCTCCAAGCGATGATAATTCCATCATGGCTATGGAATTGTTTACGAAGTTGACAAAAATGCTGAGAGTTTCTACTGGAACTTCGTTCCAACTAGCTAACCTATGACGTGCTACATACAGAGCCTCCATTACTATTCTAGTTGTACAACTGTAAAGAAAATTGAAAACTATAACTAACAGAAAATAGAGTCTGGGGTAGGTCGCTTTAAACCAAAGGGGAACCTGGGCGTCCATTAGAAGTGAAGGCCGGGAAAAACTTATGTTTGCAGGTGGGGCAGCTTGCAGACCTTGGGGCATCTGAGAAGGCCTCCAAAAGCAGATCCAAGTGTTGATTGATGATCCTCTGCCCTTGAGCCTGCTCATCCTATCGTTGCTTGATGTCAAAAAGGAGTTCCAGGTGCTCCTCAGCCAGATAATGTTTGTTCTCTCCATCTTTTGAAACTTGCCAACTTGGAGGGATCTCCTCCTCTACAATACAACCACCCTCCCACCGGCAAGGCTGAAAGTCGGGGATGGAGGCAAATGCAGACTCTTTCTTAGGCTCCAGGCTTGGGCTTGGCTAAGAAGAAGAGGGTGGCCCTACATGCTGGAGAGAAGGTGAAGCCTCCCCTTTGTCCAAGTTGAGGCTCAGAAGAATTTATGTTTGTGAACCGGTGGTCGTCAAGAAAAGAGGTGGCGGTTGTGAATGCAAGGTGGGGGATGGGTCCTCCTCCTTTGGAGTGCACAGGGAGGCCTGGGTGTTTTGAGAGCACATGGTGGACTGAGCGTTGCTAATGTGAGTGCAGGGACGATTGAAGTGGGCAATCAGAGCTCATTGGGAGGCAGTGAGTCTCTTGTCACGGGTGTAGGCATTTTCATTTTTGCCTATTCGTCTCGGTTTGCCTCTTTTCCGAGGCATGGTGGAGAAAAGCACGGGGGTGGTGAAAGGGCAATGGTGGTCTGGGTAGATGCAGAGAAGACACTAGGAGCAAATGGATAAGCCTGGAGGGCCGAGAGACACAATGTTGGAGTGATAACTGGCAATGAGCAGGAGAATGAACGTGTTGTGGATGATTTTAACGCCGCTGAGGGCAATTGAAGCCTCTCCCATCGCTATTGAAGGCTGACGAGACTGGTTTAAACTCTTGGTACCTGCAAACTGGATGGAACGTGCATCTGGATGCTTGCCTAGGCGCACTATGTTGAATGCCTTAAAAATTTATTGCATGGGGAGTTAAATTCTCGTGGGTGGCGGCCTGAGGCAATAAATTACGTCACCAACTGTCTTGCCCATGTGTCTTCTCTCCTTCACTTCGTGTCACCCCATCTGGGTGTGGATTGTCCCTTCTAGCCAGCTCTTGGCAGTGGGTCCATAGTGCTGAGCTTTGGGGCCTTCTAGTGTTCAGGAGGGTGATTTGTTGAGATAGGTTCACCCCTTCATTTGCTAGTCTGTCGGCCACTATGTTTGCATCCCTTCTCACATGAGAGGTGATGAGAGTGAGAGAGGGTCGGAGCAGATATTGGAGGCAATGTAGAGGGCCAAGCAGGCGCCAACTTGGGGTGATCCTTTCTGGGTTTCTTCCATTGATGATTTTGGAAGCTAGCTCAATTATGACTTTTGAATATCCTTCGATAATGAGACAAGTAATATCATGATATAAGGCCAGTTGTATTCCCCTGATCATGCCCCATATCTCTGCAGAGTTGTTGGTATCATAGCCCATATTTTCAGCATTCATACTGTGTATTATGCCAAAACAATCCCTAATGACTGCCCTCGCACCGGAAGGGCCCAGGTTGCCTTTCGAAGCTCCTTCGAAGTTAATTTTGTGGAAGCGAGAGGGGGGAGGGGACCAAATCGAGGGGTTGATCACCAAGGTGGAAGGGGGGCAAGGGGTGGGTGGAGAGAGGGTGGCGAGAAGCATGAGGCCCCAAGTGTTGAAGATCAGTAGTTCTACAGAGTTAGTTGGTCTGTCTTCTTTGGTCCAAGGGTGAAGCTGAAGGGTTTCTTGGAGGTTTGAGTGGATGGTGGATCAGATGGTTTCTAGGGTGGAGGGTAGTGAGTGAAAGACTCTCTTGTTTCTTTCTTTCCATAGTTGCCACACTATGAAGCCTGGTAGTAGCTGCCAGAGTCTGTTTAGCAAATGGATTTTTTAAGGTCTTGTTCCCCAATCTATGTGAGTTCTTCTTACGAGCTGAGTGGCACAGTCCCAGATGATAGCGCTGATGGTGCAGCTATTTAAGAGGTGTTTCACGGTCTCTTCATGTTGATTGCAGAGGTGACATATCGAAGGTTCTATGAAGCCTCTTATCTAGAGATTATCCCTGTTAGGTGAAATATATGTCGTTATAATAACGTTGTAGTACTTGCCCAACCATTTAATTGTCAACCCAGGGTACGTAGACTGACGAAGCACATGCACTGTATATGCAGGACTGAAGTAGAACTAATCTAATCTAATCTATGTTGCTGAAATCAAAATAATCTAAGAAAGCATTGAAACACTAACTAGGAAAGCATGAAATTGCCTAAGGGAAATACAACATGTGAAGAGTTAACAATAATGAGCTCATACAACATATCAATCTCAAATCATATTGCAATAGTCAAATGACAAAACATGAAAGAATAACAAAGCTAAGAATTCCCTTCCTTCATCAAAAGCTAATCATTGAATCCTAATTCTCTAATTGTCTAATTGAATTTTCATGAAGAGAGAGCACTCTCTTATATACATGAAGAAGATAACCATCTCATAATTGCAGATCTACTATTCTCTCAACCACTCTCAACTACTTTCCCATTATTACAAGATATGATCCCTTTAAATCCTCACACATATCTCATATATCTTAGATAAGATATTCTAACCAAATCTCCATGATCTTCTCCTTGAAAAGAGGCTTGAATAATTATCTCCTTTGGAATGATGGAAGAGATATTCAAGAAGTCTCTTTGAATTAATCATCCACATATTCCTACACATTACAAAGCTCACACATAATTGAGATATATA
>JASDQU010105443.1:43073-98864 GCA_032191745.1 Picea mariana | reverse complement strand
AATATTTAATCATAAATTCACTTTTAATACTAAAATGAATAAAGTGGAAAATAATGATGTGAAACCCAAATGTATTTATGAAAATGGTATGACGAAGGTTTAATTGGGCGATGAAATGTAAGGAATAGTGAAGGGAAAGGTGGATGAAAATACGACATTTCTGAGTCCCAACAATCCCAGGTTAGGATCTTGTTCTATATCAGGAGCCAGAGAAAAGTTGAGATTTTTGGCTAGAATTTGGATTTCCAGACAACAATCCTCACGAGATCCTTTGGCATGTATTGAAAGCCTTCCTATAGAGCATGTCCTTCTTTGAAAGTGAAGTTGCCGTTGGGCGAGTGCCCCCAACGAAGAATGCTAGAGTTATTGCTAGCTCAAATTCTTCTTGTTGAGATTGCATGAGCCCAGTTCTGTAAGTTATAGTCCTCTGCCACCTGTAGGTCCTGATGCGTGGATTTCCAGGTTCTCCAGGTGTGGTTGTGAGGGTTCGCAGCCCACATGTCTACTACTCTGGCAGTGATTAAGTTGGGTATCTGGTTTTCATAGTGTAGCATATTTTCATTAGATTGGAGGGGTGGCATCTGTTGCAAGGAGGCATTCCAGAACTTGGCGGTCTAACCATTATGAACTTCCCAGAAGGTGTTCTTCTGGATGAGGGGATGGTTCCCCAGGCCGCATTCCAAATGTTGGATCCTTGAATTTTGTCCTGCATTCGGATCCAGTGTGAATGTTGGATGTCTGGTGCATACTTGTAGTTCCAAAGCTGAGCCCATATTTCTATTGGATTTACTATCCATATCCACTAGATCTTTTCCCCCATTGTGTTGTTGAGTTTTCTAGGGTCCCTTATACCAAGGCCTCATAGGGATTTGTGTTTGCAAACTTTTTCCTCTGCAATAGAAAGTGCCATGCCATAGAAAGTTCCTCTGCAAGTTTCTGATTTTCTTGATGACTGATTGTGGGGCTGTTAGAGTGGAGAAAAGATAGACCGGTATGGCTTGGAGGACAGATTTGAGAAGGGTGATCTGGCTGGGAGGTTGAGGGAACAAAAGGTCTAGCTGATGAGTTTGTTAGAGATGGAGAGTAGAAGTGAGTCCCAGGAGAGGTTGCGGGCTGTCGAGTCCGACAAGGGAAGGCCCAAGTATTTAGTTGGAAGGGTGCAAATCGAAATGGAGAGGAGCTGGGAGAGGTGATGCTGGATAGCCTGGGGTGTGTTGAAGAAGAAAAGTTGTGACTTTTCTAGGTTGAAGGAGGTGCCAGTGGTGTTGCTGAAGTCGAAGAGGATGGAGTTGAGTTTGTTGGCTTCTTGTACCGTTGGGGTGCTCATAATCATGGTGTCATCGATGAATTGGCTGTGTGAGCTCGCAGGTTGGAGCCCATGAAGGGGGAGGCCTTGCAAAGAGCCATTTCCTATGGAGGTTTTTAGGTAGCGTCCCAGGCTTTCTGCCATTATTACAAAGAGAAAAGGGGAAAGTGGATCCCCCTGTCTTAGTCCTCGCGAGGGGGAGAAAGGTTGGGAGGGGGAACCATTGACTAGGATGGAGAAGAAGGTGGACGTGATGAGATTCATGATCTAGTCGATCCAGTTGGAACTAAAACAAAAGGCCACTAGAGTTGCTCTTATGTATTTCCAGCTTAATTTGTCAAAAGATTTAGAAAGATCAAGTTTGAGAAGCACACCTGGTGTACGTGTGCTTTTGAGTGAGTGAATAACCTCATGGACTAGAATGACACTATCCATTATTTGTCTTCCTTCTACGTAGCTCGACTGTTCCTTTGAGATTATGAAGGGTAGGATTGGCTTGAGTCTAAGAGCTATAACTTTGGAGATAATTTTGTAGATGACATTGCAGAGAGCTATGGGCCTAAAAATTTTCGAATTGGTGACTCTCTCCTATTTGGGTATCAGGGTGAGAAAGGTGGCATTAAGGGCTAGGAGGACCTTACTAGAGCTATGTGATTCCTCCACTAGTTGCTAGACCTCTTCCTTTAGCATGGGCCAACAGGCATGGAATAAGTCCGTGGTGAATCCATCCGGACCAGGTGCTTTGCCTGTGGGTAGCTCCTGTATGGCCTGGTCCACTTCAGCTTGGCTTATGGCGGTCATGAGGGCATCATTTTGTTCCTGAGTGATGAGGGTGGGAATATTGGTTGTTACTCTCCCGATAGCCTCTGCAAGATCCACTTGAGGTTCTGAGAGGAGGTCATGGTAATAATTAGTGAGCTCCTTCATGATATCCTGATGCAAGAGCAAGGTTGTGCCATGGGCATTTTCTAGTTTAGTTATGCGGTTGATGAAACGCCTGTGTATCATTGATCAATGGAAAAACTTTATGTTTTTGTCCCCCTCTTTGAGCCATTGTATCCTGGATTTTTGTCTCCAAAGGATTTCTTCCTGTTGTAGCCTTTCTTCCAACTATTGTCTGATACTCTGTTCCTCCTATTGTTGAATTGGGGTATATCATGTATTGATGGCTTGCTGTTGGAGGGCTTCAAGTTTTTTTTCCAATAATGTTCTCTCTTGGAAGATGTTGCCATAAACTTCCTTGTTCCATTGTCGCACTTGCTGCTTGAAGTATTTGAGTTTTTGCTAAAAGCAGTACATTTTGGTTCCCTTCCTAATCTCTGTCGCGCCCCACCAAAGGCAAGCCATCTTATGGAAGTCAAGATGGGTGAGCCAGAACTTTTCAAACCTAAAGGGTTTGAGCTTGGGAGAAGCCATGGTGTCCACCCACAGATGAGCAGGCCAGTGGTCCAAGCCTGCTTTTGAGAGGATATTGGACTCTATTAGAGGACCTTCCAGGAGGAGGGTCTCAGAGAGGAGAAAACGATCAATTCTGCAGGCAATCTATTGGAGGCCCATGTGCTTTTTCATCCAAGTGAAGGTTTTGTTTCCATTCTCTATGTTTACCAGATTATGTTGTTCCAGAAGTTCCTGGAATCTTATGCTGTCTTGTTCCAATCTTTTCCTGCCCCCCCCTTTCTTCCTCTAGAGTGAGGATCATATTGAAATCGCCACCCACAATCCATCTTTGATTGTTGGCTAAGGAGCTTAGATAAGCTAATTGTTCAAGAAAGATTTATTTTTCTGAGACAGTCTATGGTCCATAGGCATTGGTGATCCATCCATCTTTGTCCGAACCAATTGCCCGATAGTGGGCTGTGAGAGTGCCCAGAGTCGAGAGACCTTGATTCAGAATGACAGAGTTTGGATTCCAGAGGATGGCAATGCCTCCTGCCATTCCTTTTGATTCTGTGTGGTAAGAGTTGTAGTTGCACCATCATTTCCTGAAGATTGCTTCCGTTGTTGGTCCTGTGCATTTAGTCTGTTGAAGGAGAAGGATGTCTGGGTCTTCCATCTTGATGTAGTTTCAAAGGGTCCTTTGCTTGGATCTTCCATTGAGGCCCCTAATGTTCCAAGTGATGACTTTCATGATTTAACAATTGGGTGGGTGAGAGAAAGAGCTCTCCAAGATATTTTGCATCTATTCTGAGTTGATCATATAGTTATCGGCCTCCTTAATGAGTTGTTGCACCATATTCCTACCTCTCCTTTTTATTTGTTTTGTGTTTCTCCTTGGATATAGGTTTGGATCTCCTTTTATTCCTAGTCTTGAGGTTCCCCCTACTGACGAGTCCAGAAAGACCTTGTGGACTTTACTCAGTTGGTCTTCTAGTATAGTTTTCAGATCTTTCTTATTGAGAGCTTCTTCCAGTCTGTCCAAGTCTACTACTGCTAAGTCTTGTTCATCCATTTCCATTATGGTGTCTTCGTCCCTTTCAGGGTTTCTGCCCATATCTGAGGGAAAGGGAGGGTGGCACAGAGTGTGTTGTGAAGGATCCGCCTAAGGTGATCGTTTTTCCTTGCCACTGATTCCTTCTGCCTCCGATGCTTTAATGGGGTTTTCCACTTCCTCTACCTCTAGTAGGTTAGATAAAGCATCAAAGGAATTGGTATTGGGGTGTTTCCGGTTGTTGGTGGCTATTGTTTTCTTCTGCATTTACTTCCTACATGTATGAATTTGCGTGAAGCCATCCTTTGGATTCTCTTCCTCAGTTGGCTTGTGGGGGGCGTTGAGGGGGAAATCTCTAAAGATATGCCCATGCTCATGGCATTTTCTGCATCTGAAAGGTATATGTTCGTAGTCTATAGTTTGTGCCCACTCCTCATGGTGCATTGGTATATGTTTGTAGTCTATAGTTTGTGCCCACTCCTCATCTTGATACTCTAGGGTTATTGTGCCTGGGAGGGCCTTAGATATATCCATATAGACACAGATTCTGGAATAGGAGGTATACTTCCTATGCTTGGTGGCCTTTGAGGAATTAACATGTTTGCCTAGTGTGTTACCTATGCCTGATAAAATTTCTTCAAGCCAAAACTCTTGGGGTAGGGAGTAGAGATGGATCCATACCGGGGCATATGTAAAGTTTTCTTTCTCTGGGAAAAAGTGTTCAGTCCATAATCTCAGATAAAGTCTCATTGACTTGTAGAAGTAGGGCCCCCCTTCGAATACCATGTCTTTGTCCTCCAGATTGTAGAATATGAATGTAAATAAACCCTTGGAGATTAGTTGTAGCTTATAGTCTTCCTTGGGGTTCCACCAGGCTTTGATCTAGCGAGCTAGGTCTCTCTCCGAGGGCCAAAGGCCTAGGGATTTACCTATGAGGGTGTGGTCCCTCATGAACTGGGTGTAACATATATATGTTAAGTGTTAACCTCATGTTGAATATAAAAGGAATGATATATCTTCGTTATATTAGGATGTAAAAAACACCTATAAATTAATAATTGTTTTCCTTTTAAATAATTTTTATATTGAAAGATTTTGTTTATGGTGGACAGTGAAATGTTTTTTTGTTATTAATATTTTTTTTAAAGAACACTTGTCAGCTCCTTGTTGAGAACTGAAGAAATTACACATCTCTCAAATAATGGATTGTAGAAAGCACCTCATAAAGAAAAATAAGTCAATAAATAAAATAGACAAATACATATCTATACTTCTAAATTGAGCTATAAATGATCATTGTTAGAAGGGATTTGTTTTTGACCTTGATAGAGAAGAATTTTTTTTCTTAACCATAAGCAAGTTTTTAATGATAATGATGATTATTAATTATTTTTCACTAAGTTTTCTAGTCACTGTGTGGGTCTCCTATTTTTAGGTTTTTTCCCTAAAAAACAAGGTGCCTCCTAAAAAATAGGGGCACTTCTCCTCTTTAGTTTGACATTTGTTAGGATTTTAGTTAACTACGCATACATGCAACACTTTGTTTTCTCACCAGAGAGAACATATCTCATGCATGAGGCTAGGAGATAGCATGTCATGTGCATGCATTCTTTTCTCTCTCATCCACATGTGTGACTTAGTTAACTAAGGTTTGCAATAACATTTAACTTAGACTAGGTGGCACATAACTTTGGTTTATGTTAGTGAGTGTCTACATCATTCTAGATCACTAAGGATGGTGCATTCTCTTATACATGAAACTATCTATGGCCCATTCACCTATTATTATGGATTATTCATGTATTTATTACTCACTCATGTAATGCAATTAACATATTCTTTCTCTTATTCTTGTTTATTTCTTTGTGGTTCTTTTTGCAAGCTTTGTGTGAATTTCCCTATCTAGGTTCTCTGTGATTTTCACATGGTATCCAAGCTTTGTATCTATGAGAAAGTGCATAGGCACTTTATTTGTAGGTTTAGGATTGGAAGATTGAAATAGTTAGAAAGAATGGAATTATCGTTCTCAACACTTCATACACTTGTAACACCACGGGTTTTGAGCCCCCATATTATATAATGTATTGTTACATTGCTGAGAGGCCAGAGTGACCAAACAATTATGAAAAGGCTGGTGTGCCTAAGAAATCTAATGTTTTGATCATTATTAATAATAAATATAGCATTGGTTGTTAGACCAACAAGGACTAGAGTTATAGGGGAATATGATTCCACAAGAGAGGGGGCTTGAGGGACTAAGTGATTATTTATTTTGTATTACCCATTTTTTGTAATGGGGCGGGGGGAATTAGTTACATGAGCTCTTGGGGGAAGGCCAAGAGGTTTCTGATTCCCACAAATTAGAAAAACTCGTCCTTGGTCTGTGCAAGGGGTTCTCCCGTTGGAAAATTTTCTCATTTGTTTTGGTCATTCGCTCACTCTCATTTTTTTCCCCATTCTAGTGTTGTTGTTGGTCACCTCACGAGTTCATTCACCCAATCTGTTCACTTTTCATCCTCTCTCGTGGATTCTACACTCCATTCATTCCTTCACTCACTCATATTTCCTCATTTTCGTGTCTTGGCTTGGGAAAGGAAGATGAAATGTTGAAGAACAACCACAGTTATTGGCTATGGAGATTGATGGTGTAATCAAACTAAGATTGGAGGCCTTCATGTCTTATATGCTTGGCCTATGTCCATCTTTTCTCACAACTATGAGTACCGAGAGTCCCAGCATGGAGATTCTGGACCAACTGCACTGGAGCCCTAGAAGGAGAGGGATTGCCCGAGGGATTGTGTGGCAGAGAAGGGTGGAGTTCCATTCTCTTGGGTGGTTCAGGATGGGTAGAAGAGATTTGGGTACTTGGATTGTTGTGAGTGCTGGAGAATCCTGTGAGAGATTGAGTGCTAACTTGTTTGGGAAGCCAAGTAACACTCTAGAACCTTCCTTGTGGATTCATATCCCTGGCTTGGGCGTGACATTGTTGTTGAGACTTAGAATAATAATGTCTATGGTTGGGTGGAACGTCCTTGGTCTGCATACAGTTGGTGTCCTCTTTTATAAAAGACAAGTGCTCCTTGTTATGGTTTCATTTGCTTGTGTATTTATTTCCATTGTGTATCAAATTATTATAACTGAGATTGTACCTATAATATTCATGCTTGCTAGTTAATGTTGTGCATGGTATATTCTGTATGTATTTTATGTTGTGGTATGAATATTGATCATTGCATTTATTTATTTCATGGTTCTTTATTAATTAATTGTTATTATAGATTTGAAATCAACCAAGAGGTGTGTTCTTGTTGTGGTATGCCTGTCCTTTGGGAGACCAGGTATGTTACAGTTTGGTAACAGAGTAGAATTGTAGTGGCATTCTTCGGCTTGGGTGGTTGGGGACATTACAGATTGGTATTTGATATTTTGGTTCAAACACCAGACTGTTATGGTCCAGAACAAGTGCAAATCGGGAAGATTCACTATCACAAATTTATGTATATCGTGTGAATTTGGGGGAAAATGGTGGAAGAGTTTGAGTAAAATCCACCAAATTCATGAAAAGATCTGAGTTTGAATGATTCTAGGATTGTCTAAGAAGTTAATGGATTTGATCTGTAGATTTGCAGAGCCAAACTCGATTTAGAAGGTCAAAAAGAATTTGAATTTTAATGGCCTCCATAATGTAGGGCAAAGTTTGGAGAAATTACCAAATCGACGGATGGGATTGATTCGACGATTTGAAAAATGAGGAACATCGACAGTTCCTATTCATTTCAACTATTTGGGGAGTTGGATAAAATCAATGGTAAATATCATATTGTCTAGGAAATCAACGGCCCAAATTCACCTGTGTTTTTGTCAAAAATATAAGTGTGGAAGTTCGCCAACAAAAATCGTCGATGGTCGATGGTCGGGGGTCGGAGAATTGGGTGAAGGGTTGAAGATCGAACAAGAAAAATCTCCAATCTTTGATGACCAATGGTCAGGGATCGGTAGAAAACCTATGAAGTCTCGAACTCCAGAGTAAATATGAACCATTTATTTTTAAGGACACGTGTCCGCAGATCATCCTATTCGGGGATTCAACATTCGGGGGATTTGTGGTGTAGTGTAGTGTCCCCAAGGATAAGCCCCATTGCAAACCATGTTCTGAAAGAAATTGTAAATATGTGTTATAGGCTGGTGAGCCAAGTTTGTATAAGCCAATGGGCTTATGTGATTGTTAGGCTAGAGAGCCTAAGGGTTGGAGGCCAAGGGCCTGATCTTGTACTTGTATGTATGTAGAAAATTTAATTAAAAAAAAAAAAAAAGCACCTCCAGGAGCAAACCGACCACGATGAATGAGTGAAGGGGGACTGAGCATCCATAGATTGGGCAAGGAATTAGGGGCTGGAAGGTGAAAAAAGAGCTAAGTATTGAGCCTGGGGGCTAAGCCTAGGGGGCTTAAGTCTGGGAATAATATTTTAATATTATCCCAAAAAGACATGTGCATTTTATGTTTTATCCTAAGTTTCTGGTAAGGGGAGGACATACAAGGGTGATGCATGCTGGTGGAACGCATGCAGTTCCATGGGTGACAAGTGTCAACCCTGACACATGTGAATAAAATAGCCAGGGTGAGCCGTGAGAAAGGTTCCTCCTCCATTCTACCCAATTGCCTGAACGCGTACGAAGCCCTGGATAGTATGACCAACCCGACTCTTGCAGAGAACCTTCGTGCATCCCTCTGATTCGAAAATTCTGTGTCTGGCTCTAAGAAAACCCATGTGTACATTCCTTGAACGAGAAGCCTGTGTTGATTTCGGGAAAGAGTCTGTGTTTGTTCTAGAAAGCTGGTACACCCCTTCTCTGTTCTAAACTGAAGAGTCTGAATCGACCCCTGCATGGACGACTCTTCATGCATCCCTGAGGATCCAAAGTGTGAGTCTATTCCGTGTTGCCAGATTGAGAAAACAGAAGTGCCCGTCCCTACTAAGCTTGGTTATGTTGTTGCACCTATCTGGAGCTGCCCTGGGGTGTTCGTGTCTAGATTCCCGTTGATTGTGGTGGACGTGTAGTATTTGATCTTGTGTGGCTTGTTGGCCAGTTTGTACAACACTCTCTCCAGGTGAGAGAGGTGGTTGAAGTTGGAAGAACAGGTTGTTGGACTTGTCAGTGACTCCCTCCAGGTGAGAGAGTGCGCAGAGGAAGGAGAGAAATCCTGGAAGGAACCTTGTAGCTGCCATAGAGCCCGGAGACTTCCGGTCTGACCTGTTCCTGTAACCCAAGGCAAGGGAGATTAGCAGTCGAAGGATTTTTCAGGTGACAGAGAAGGTGTATACTCCTGGGGTGGAGCAGGCATGTGGGGAATGAGGTTCTGTGGGCGATGAGTGTGGGAGGATCCTGTGAGAGAATTCCATCCTTGTGGCTGTGTGTTGTTTCCCTGTAACCTCATCCTAGACTAAGATTCCTTGTCTTGGGGTGGAGCTTAGTCCCAGCTCGGGGGTGACCTACTGCTGAGCTGATGAGCAGTGTGGTCTAAGGCTGGGAGGTTAGTGGAAGGCCTGCACTTGGTTGGTAAAATTACCATTGTTCAAAGATAAGTACCAGATGATGCTTTAATTATGTTTCTATATCTTTTTGTATTATAATCATCATGTATTCTGCTGTGCATATCAATTTAATGTTAATGTTATTGATTGTTATTATAGCAATAATAATATGTTTACTCTGAGCTTAAATGTATTTCTTTGCTTAAACGCATGTGGATTATATAATAATTGTATGAGTTATGTACAAAGGGGTGTTATAGATTTCTTTTAAGAGTGTTTAAGCCTTGGTAGTTCGAAAAAGATGTGCTACAGTTTGGTATCAAAGCTATGATTTCGACACAGAGCCTAGATGGGCCAGTGGAGCAGTCTTTGGACCAAGAGTGTGAGGGAAATTGGGTCTGGAAGGCCAATTTCATAACTTGGTTTGCCCTGAAGTGTCAAGGAGTTACTTGACGAGTTTTTAAGCTCAGGAGGTTTAGCGGCGTGTGAAACTGCAGTCGATGTGGTCTATTGCCACGGGGAAATAGGTCTTCACACCAATATCGTTAGAACCTTAGGATCTGCTTGGAAGGGAAGCTGAACCCTCGTGACCATCAGATCTGGAGAGTATGCGCAGGGTTTAAATCCCTTTTGAATCGCACAGGAGTGTGGGAATCGCAATACACGAACTCCTGAAAACCCCGAAATTTCGAAAAGATCTACATCGTAGATCATGGGGAGAAGAACTTGACTGTTGGATCATGTAGTCTAGTAAACAGTGATTTCGCGATTTTGGCAGATGGAGGTTCGAGATGTGGAGTGCACGAACTCTCGATGCCTGAAACCCTGAAATTTCGAAAAGATCTACATCTTTGATCTGAGGAGGGGATCTGGCCGTTGGATTCTATGCTTGGATTGGATGTGGGCGCATGAATGCGTACCACATGCCAGTGAGTCGAGAAGATAGGTGAGAGTGGTGGGACCCGATGACGTCGTTAAAAGCGACGTGGACCCTCCTCAACGTACCATGTGCGATGGTGGTGAAGGGTGACAGCTGTGTTGTGGGCCCAGAGAATAAAGTAATTTGCGATTTCGGGGACTTGCGAGATAAGAGCACGGGAGCTCGACATTGAAACTCGTGAAGTCGCGAGTAGCAAGAACGCAAGGAGAAAAGTCAACATCGCTTCTCGAGGTTTCGTGAAAGGGAGGTGCCAGGGTTGGATGCCACAACTCGCGAAGGTGTGAGTAGAGAAGAGTGCTAGCACTTAGCCCTAGACTACGAACATGCATAGCAAACGCTAGCGAGGAGGGAGCCATACCCGTGTCGCATCTCGGGTATCGGCGTTTAGAGGAAATGAGTCGAGGGTCTTCGACTCACGAACTCGTGAGATCGCGAGTTGCGAAAGGGTGACTTTGGTTATGAAGATTTAACTGTTGGATCTTCGTGGATCGAGATTCCGAATTTCCGAAGTCCCAAAATTTGTAGAGCCCAACGAGAGCTCAGAAAACTTATTGGAATCGAAACGTCTTTTGCTCTTGTTCATATTGGTTTATAAATGTTGTGGATTGTTCGTGAGGTTTTAATGGCCTGACAAAATTCAAATTGAATTGCACAGTGTGTGTGCAAAGTTCAACGAGAGTCAAGATTCCAGTTAACCAACGTCGAATATGGAGTGGGAAAAGGTGCAGATTGCCTCTGAAACAGAGGACGAAAGGGTGGGAAGGGATGTCAACCTGGGAGTCAAAGGAACAAACTCTAATGGGCACAAAAAAGAGATGGATAAGGAAGAACATATGATGCAACTCATCGAAATATTGTAGAAAGATGCCCAAGCTTGCCTAGCTGATAGTCGAAAGCTCATGAAAATCAGGGATCGGCAGGGTGAATTCAACTTTAAAATGTTGAAGAGCCTGGAAAGAATAGAAAAGAAATTGGAAAAAGGAAGTGATACAAGCAGATCAGGAAGTGTCAGAACCCCTGAGAGGAGAAGAAGATCGAGGAGTGGTAAAAGACATTACCGTCTCTCCCCAAAGCATTCTGGCAAGGAGACACATAATAGTTCAAGCCCATCCCCTACCAGAAAACACCGAAAATCTGGAAAGGATGAATTAAAAGGAGAGATGAACAAGATTAAGCCTCCAACATTTGATGGAGAACATAAGAAGGAGGAAGATGTCGAGACATGGTTTCTTGGCACGAGGAAATATTTCCAACTGCAAAATTATTCCACCCATGTAGAAGGAAGAATTGTAATGTATCAACTGAAAGGAAAAGCATCCATGTGGTGGGATTATTTTGTGCAGGTGCAACACATCACAGAGAAAGAGGTCACTTGGAAGGAATTTAAGAGGTATTTCGAGAAGAAATACTTGACTAAAAGGTATTATGATAGAAAGATAAAGGAGTTCTTCGAACTGAAGTTGGGTATCATGACCATTGATGAGTATGAACGAAGTTTTCTGGAACTACTAAAGTATGTTCCGTTCATCAAAGATGAGGCTGTCAAAATTTAGAGGCATCTGAGTGGACTACCACCTTCCATTGGTGAAAAGATTCAGTATGATGATCCTAAGACCATGGAAGAAACCATAAGAAGGGTGAAATGTCTATACAAACAACAAAGAAAAAAGCCTACCTTTCGGAAGGCTTGGGATGACCAGAAGAGGTTTAAGAAAGAATAGAGGCAGAAAGGAAACAAGCCTCCCTTTTTCAGAAATAGTCCTTGGGGACAGCCATCTTCTAGAGAGCCCAAGACAGTTGAAGGGAGTGATTATATGCCAAGACCGCCACCTATGGAGTGTTGGGGCTATAAAGGGAATCATAGGTACAGAGACTGCCCCCACAGAAAAGATAAAGCGAGAACTGTCCATACTGTTTAGCAAGCTGAAACAGTGGAGGATATGGGCAACAGAATGTCGAGGATCTACGCATCCCTGGGAAACAAGCAAGTAGAATTTCAATCGCACATGATTGAAGTGGAAGGTACGATCAACAACCAACCACTTGTTATTTTAATTGATTCAGGGGCTAGCCATAGTTATGTAGATCCTCGAATGGTGGACAGTTTGCATCTAACGAGAAGCAAACATGAAAATCCTTGGCTAGTGAAGTTGGCCACAGGAACCAAAAGGAAGGTCACTGACTTGGTTAAATCATGTTCAGTAGACATGAAAGGAATGAGCACCAAGGCTGAATTGAACATTCTACCTTTAGGCTCATACGATTGCTTAATCGGGATGGACTGGTTGGACCAACACCATGCCCTTCTGGACTGATGTAACAAGAGGTTTACATGCTTGAATGAAGAGGGAAATCAGGTAACAGTCCAAGGAATTCCTAGAGCCGTGGATGTTAGAGAAATATCAGCCATGCAGCTGAAGAAATGTTACCGGAAAGGTTGTCAATTATTTGTAGCTCGAGTGGAAGAAGCATCTCGAGATGTAGTCTCGAATCTAGAAGACCACAAGGTGCTCAAAGAATTTAAGGACATATTTCAGGAGGCACCTGGACTACCTCTGAAGAGGGACATTGATTTTTCTATAAATTTGATGACGGAAGTAGCTCTAGTTTCGAAGGATTCTTATAGAATGAGTATGTCATAGTTGAAAGAGTTGCAATTGCAGCTCAAAGAGATACTAAAGAAGGGATGCATTCACCCTAGCATGTCACCATGGGGAGCCTCGGTCCTATTCGTGAAGAAGAAAGATGGGACGTTGAGACTGTGCATTGATTTTCGACAATTGAATAAGGTCACTGTCAAGAACAAGTATCCTCTGCCAAGGATCGATGATCTTTTTGATCAGTTGAAGGATGCGAAAATATTCTCGAAAATAGACCTCATATCTGGATATCACCAAGTGAGGATAAATGATGAGGAAATCAGCAAGATTGCCTTTAGAACAAGGTATGGTCATTATGAGTTCACAGTGGTGCCGTTTGGATTGTCAAATGCACCTGTTGTTTTCATGTGCTTAACGAATGGGGTGTTCAGAGATTATTTGGACAAGTTTTTCATAGTCTTCCTGGACGATATCTTGGTGTATTCCAAGACAGAGGAAGAACATCAGCAACACCTGAGAATGGTGTTGCAGGTGTTGAAAGAACACCAGTTGTACGCAAAACTGAGCAAGTGCTCATTTTATCAAAGGTTGAGTCATTACTTGGGACACATTATATCTGAAGAAGGGATCATTGTGGATCCTGAAAAGGTTGAGCCCATCCGAGAATGGCCAGTGCCAAGGAATGTGGCAGAAGTTAGATCTTTTATGGGTCTGGCAGGCTACTACAGAAGGTTTATAGCCGAATTCTCAAAGATAGCTCATTCTATCACTTCCTTGCAAAGGAAGGAGAAGAAGTTCCAATGGATTGAAGAATGTGAGAGCAGCTTCCAGTGATTGAAGTAGCTGCTAACCAGTGCTCCAATCCTGAAGATTGCATATCCAAATAAGGATTACATAGTGTGCACCAATGCGTGTAAGGAGGGGTTGGGAGGAGTTCTCAACCAAGAGGGATTTGTAATTTGTTATGAGTCCTGAAAGCTGAAAGAGCATGAAAGGAATTATGCCACTCACGATTTAGAGCTGGCAGCAATCGTCCATGCATTGAGGAAATGGAGACATTACCTCATGGGAAGGAGATTCGAATTAAGAACAGACCACAACAGTCTAAAATATTTATTTGATTAGCCAACTTTAAATGTCAGGAAAATCAGATGGCTGGAGTTCCTGTATGAATATGACTTCGATATCAAGCATATCAAAGGGAAAGAAAATAAGGTGGTTGATGCACTCAGCAGAAAAGTGCACAAATTACATGCTACATCCATTGGCATGTACAGATTTGAGATTAAAGACAGAATTTTGGAAGTTGCAAATGTTGATTTGCAGTACAGAGGTTTAGTAGCAAAGCTACAATAGCATGAGAGACCACAAACCAAGGAAAGTTACACCTTGGGAACTGATGACTTACTTCTGTATAAAAACAGAGTGTATGTACCCAATGTCCAAGAATTGAAGCTGGCAATTCTAAAAGAAATGCATAACGTGGCTTATGCTGGACATCCTGGATATCAGAAGACTATGGCAGAAGTCAAAAGCCATTATTTTTGGTTGGGTCTGAAGAAGGAAATCGTTGAATACATTGCCAGATGTATGGAGTGCCAGAAGGTTAAGGCTGAGCATAGGCACCCAGCAGGGTTTCTGCAGCCTTTACCCATTCTTGAATGGAAATGGGACGTGGTAACAATGGATTTTATCACAGGATTTCCCAGAACAAGCAAGAAGCATGATTCAATCATGGTGGTGGTGGACAAGCTTACTAAAGTCGCCCATTTTATTCCATTGAAAACCACCCATAGGGCAGCTGATGTTGTTGATATCTTTTTAAAAGAAGTTGCACGCTTGCACGGAATTCCTAAGACAATTATGTCTGATAGGGACCTGAAATTCACCTCGAATTTATGGAAAGGGCTATTCAAAGGATTCAGAACGAATATGAACTTTAGTACAGCATATCATCCCGAGTCTGATGGTCAGACAGAGAGGGTGAATTGTGTAATAGAAAACATACTGAGAATGTATGTGATGGATAAACCATCAAGGTGGGAAGACTACCCGCATTTGGTAGAATTTGCCTATAATAATGGGTATCATGCATCATTGAAGATGATCCCATTCGAAGCACTTTATGGAAGAAATTGCAACACTCCAGTGAGCTGGGATAATCCAGCTGACAGAGGAGTAGTTGGGCCTGAGCTGCTCAAAGAGATGAAAGATCAAATGATAAAAATTAAATGGATTCTGAAAGCTGCCCAGGATAGGCAGAAAAATTACGCTGACAGTAATAGAACCCATAGAGAATTCAAAGTGGGTGACCATGTTTTCTTGAAAGTGAAAACTAATAGAAGTTCCCTGAGGTTGGGAAGTTGCGCCAAATTGGCAGCAAGATTTTGTGGGCCATTTGAGATCCTGGAAAGGATTGGTCCAGTTGCATACATGCTTGCACTACCTGCATCTATGACTGTACATAATGTGTTTCATGTTTCACTACTTAAGAAATATGTACCTGATGCTAATCATGTTATCGATTGGAATGTGATTCAGGTGGAACCAAAAGGTGTCCTGCAAGTGCATCCTGTGTGCATATTAGACAGGAAAAGCAAACAGCTTCGGAATCGAGCCATAGAGCTTGTGAAGGTCTAGTGGACCTGGTACGGTCCTGAGGACGCGACATGGGAGCATGCAGATGTTATGCGAGCAAATTACCCGCATCTTTTTGAAAAAAATTTAAAATCTTGCAGATGTTGTGTAAAGTTGCATTGAGGACGGTGCAAAAATAAGGGGAGGGGGATTGTAGTGTCCCCAAAGCTGAGCCCCATTACAAACCATGTTCTGAAAGAAATTGTAAATATGTGTTATAGGCTGGTAAGCTAAGTTTGTATAAGCCGGTGGGCTTATGTGATTGTTAGGCTAGAGAGCCTAAGGGTTGGAGGCCAAGGGCATGATCTTGTACTTGTATGTATGAAAAACATTTAAAAAAAAAAAAAAAAACCGCGAGGTGCAGACCAACCATGATGAATGAGTGAAGGGGGACTGAGCATCCACGGAGTGGGCAAGGAATTAGGGGATGGAAGGTGGGAAAGGGGCTAAGTTTTGAGCCTGGGGGATAAGCCTAGGGGGCTTAAGCCTGGGAATAATATTTAAATATTATCCCAAAAAGATATGTGCATTTTATGCTTTATCTTAAGTTTCTGGCGAGGGGATGATGTACAAGGGTGATGCGTGCTAGTGGAACGCATGCAGTTCCATGGGTGAAAAGTGTCAACCCTGACGCATGCGAATAAAAAGGCCAGGGTGAGCCGTGAGAAGGGTTCCTCCTCCATTCTACCCGATTTCCTGAACACGTATGGAGCCCTGGATAGTATGACCAACCCGACTCCTGCAAAGAACCTTCATGCGTCCCTATGATTCGAAAAGTCTGTGTCTGGCTCTAAGAAAACCTGTGTGTACATTCCCTGAATGAGAAGCCTGTGTTGATTTTGGGAAAGAGTCTCTGTTTGTTTTGAAAAGCTGGTACATCCCTTCTCTGTTCTAAATCGGGGAGTCTGAATCGACCCCTGCATGGATGACTCATCACGCATCCTTGAGAATCTAGAGTGTGAGTCTATCCCATGTTTCCAGATTGAGAAAACGAAAGTGTCCCATCCTTGCTAAGCCTGGTTATGCTGTTGCACTTGTCTAGAGCTGGCTTGGGGTGTTCGTGTCTGGATTCCCGTTGATTGTGGTGGACGCGTAGTGTTTGATCCTGTGTGGCTTGTTGACCAATTTGTACAACACTCTCTCCAGGTGAGAGAGGTGGTTGAAGTTGGAAAAACAAGTTGTTGGACCTATGAGTGACTCCCTCCAGGTGAGAGAGTGCACAGAGGAAGGAGAGAACTCCTGGAAGGAACCTTGTAGCTTCCATAGAGCCCGGAGACTTCTGGTCCGGCCTGTTCCTATAACCCAAGGCAAGGGAGATTAGCAGTCGAAGGACTGTCCAGGTGACAGAGAAGGTGTATACTCCTGAGGTGGAACAGGCATGTAGGGAATGAGGGTCTGTGGGCAGTGAGCGTGGGAGGATCCTGGGAGAGAATTCCATCTTTGTGGTTGTGTGTTGTTTCCTTGTAACCTCAGCCTAGCATAGGATTCCTTGTCTTGGGGTGGAGCTTAGTCCCAGCTCGGGGGTGACCCACTGCTGAGCTGATGAGTAGTGTGGTCTAAGGATGGAAGGTTCGTGGAAGGCCTGCACTTGGTTGGTGGAACTACCATTGTTCAAAGTTAAGTAGCCGATGATGCTTTAATTATGTTTCTATATCTCTGTGTATTATAATCATCATGTATTCTACTGTGCATATCAATTTAATGTTAATGTTATTGATTGTTATTATAGCAGTAAATAATATGTTTACTCTAAGCTTAAATGTATTTCTTTGCTTAAACGCATGTGGATTATATAATACCTGTATGAGTTATGTACAAAGGGGTGTTATAGATTTCTTTTAAGAGTGTTTAAGCCTTGGTAGCTAGAAAAATGTGCGTTACATGTAGTGTGGAAAATTATCCCAAAGTTTCGAAGTTTCGAAGTCCCAAAGTCATGAGGCACTAGAGTGATGTAGCATCTTGACGTCACCTAAGGTGATGTGGACACACTTTATGCTCCCCATGTGTCACCATGTTTCATTATTTTCAAAGATCGTTCGTGCCAGTTAGTATATGACATGTGTCACCCGTCAAATAGGGCCATGTGTTTGTTCCTTATTTTATACGACGTAGCACCCCCTTGGTTCTTAGTTTGCTAGTTTGATGTTCTGAAGGAATGAAGTGTAATGAAGGAGAAACCCCCGAAGATCTGAAGAGCGGAGTAAATCCTCACCATTTATCAGGAGAGGACATGTGGTAGTAGATCCCGTATTCTGGAGACTTGTTACTTGAGAGGATTCAAGGCATAATAAATTGGGGTCGAGGACTCCCGAAGGTCGGATTCCATATCAACCATTGATTACAGTAGACATGTAGCACAAGATCCCAAGGACCAAAGACTTGGTACTCCATAGGATTTGAGTTGTAGGTTGCTTGAGTCAAGAAATACCGAAGGCCGAAGTTAATCTCCATTGTTGATCGAGAGGAGATATGTGGAGGAAGGAGAGGACCTCTAGTATTTCGACACTTTGGGATATTTGTGGAGAGGTGTGTGGGAAATTATTGAAGCCCAGAGTTGCAAAGGAAATCATATCCGTTGAGAGAGACAGGATACGTGGCAATAGATCTTGTGGTCCGGAGACTTGGCACTCTGGAAGAGTTGAGAGTGTGGAAAATATGGAAATCCCAAAGATCGGAGTCTCAGAGCTTGTGTTGACCATCAATATTATCCCTTGATCGATTTTAAGCCACGCGATCTCAGATGTAGTAATTCTAACACAAAAAAGAGCCAAGAGGGATTTGGCCCACGGTTTCGAGCCATGGTCACTTGGGAAAGTGGTTTGAAGGAAGCACATGCGTATAATTGATTTTTGTATCGGCCCGGGGATAACATGGAAATTTTATTTATATATATATTCTTCATGATTTGAAAGGATATATAGCATTATTGACAAAAAAAAATTATCATATCATATGCTTAATTCTGACAAAATGGTCACTTGCACATTTTGCAGAATTGAGGGATTTAAGCTTTTCAACTCAGAATTCCTATTAAAGAAATGGAATAATGTGAGGGAGCCTCCAACCATGATAAAGAGGTTGAAGGAAAAAATATTAGAATTGGCAATGTAGAGACAAAATCCAATGGACGCAAGGGCCAAGGGGAGCAAGAAACATTTCTAGAAACTATGAAGATACTGAAAATAGAAGTGCAGGTTTAGAAGGAATACAATGAGAGGTTGGTGAGAGAGATAAGTCAGATAAATGATCAAGTTTTGTAGAGCTTAAATCAGTTGCAAGGTCAAGCCAAGAATGTCTCAAATCAAGAGGAAGAAGGCAGGTGTCATGAAAGAAGAGATGATCGTGGAAGAGTTGTTTATTCCATAAGTGCTAATAGAGCTCATAGACACCACTCACCTCCTTACTCAACAAGAAATGTTTATGCATCTGAATATTCCTTAAGAAGTCTAGAGGTGTCTCCTATTAGGCACCAAAGAAGGATACATGAGGTGCACCGCTTGCAAGGAGATATGAAGAAGCTCAAGCCACCATCCTTTGATGGTGAAATAGAAAGGGAAGACAATGTTGAAGCATGGTTTCTTGGACTCAGGAGATATTTCCAATTGCATAACTATTCATCCAATCTTGAATCCAGCATTTCCACCTACCACTTACAAGGGAAATATGTTATGTGGTGGGATCAACTGAAGCAAGTTGAACATATTAATGAGAATAGACTCATTCGGAAGAAATTCAAGAAGTATTTCTATAAGGAGTACCTCTCATAGCATTTTTATGACAAGAAAATGCAGGAGTTCTTTGAACTTAGGCTGGGAAGCATGACCATGGTAGAATATGGGAAGAAATTTTTGGGGTTGTTAAAATATGTTGGGTTTTTAAACAATGAAAAGGTGAAAATACAAAGGTTTTTTAGTGGACTTCCATCCTTTTATAAAGAAAATATTCAGTATGATGAGCCCAAGACCTTGACTTAGGATATCAAGAAGGATAAATACTTGTATGATGAAGGCCAGGGGCATAGAGTCCATGCAGAAATATTGGAAGGACAAGAAGAAAGAAAATTATGACTAGAGGAGGAAGGGATTCAAACCTCCTTTCAATAGAAATGAGCCTAATAAAAATCAGTAAGACCAGTCTACTAACGATGATTCCAAAAAAGAAGACTCATTGATAAAAAGGGGAAGACCACCAATCCAATGTTGGGGATGAAAGAAAGATCACTTGTACAAGGATTTCCCACATGGAAAGGACAGAGTAAAGAATGTGCACAACATCCAAGAGGCTACAATAGTCGAAGACATGGGAAGGATTTATGCATCCTTGGATGATCAACAAAAATAATAGCAGTACAACATGATTGAGGTGGAAGGTAAGATCATAAATCATTCTGTTGCTATTTTAATTGATTTAGGAGAAACTCGTTGTTACATTGATCCTAAAATAGTGGATAGATTACACTTGGAGAAAATGAATCTTGGGAAATCAAGTTTGGTTCAACTAGCCACTAGAACTAAAAGGAGAATCTATGATATGATCAGAAGTTGTTCCATAAGTCTTAATGGTGTGAATACTAGTGTTGATCTAAATATCATACCATTGGGGTCTTATGATATTCTAATTGGAATGGATTGGTTGGAAAAGAATCATGTTGTCCTAGACTATCATAGAAAGACATTTAAATGTCTTGATGTAAATGAAAAATAGAGCACTGTGAAAGGAGTTCCAAGACCCATCTCTATAAGGGATATTTCAGCCTTACAACTGAAGAGATGTTTTAGAAAAGGGTGTCAATTGTATGCAGCCCATGTGGAGGAGCCAGAAAATACAAAGGGGCCAAGCCTTGAATATTGATCGATACTACAAGAATTTGAGGATGTATTCCAAGAAATACCATGGTTTCCACCAAAAATCAAAATAGATTTCTCTATTGATCTAGTGCCAGGAGTTGCCCTGGTGTCAAAAACACCTTACAAAATGAGTACGCCCGAGTTAAAAGAATTACAAATGCACTTGGAGGAATTATTGAAGAAAGGGTACATAATCCCAAGTGTTTCACCTTGGGGATCACCAGTACTCTTTGTCAAAAAGTAATATGGAACCTTGAGGCTGTGTATTGACTTTCGACAACTGAATAAGTCTACTATAAAGAACAAGTATCCTCTACCCACAATTTATGACCTCTTTGATCAACTAAGAGGAGAAAAGATATTCTCAAAGATAGACTTGAGATCAGGATAGCATCATGCAAGAATCAAGGAATAAGACATCCATAAGACAACCTTTAGAACCAGGTATGGGCATTATGAGTTTGTAGTGGTGTCATTTAGATTGTCCAATGCACTAGTTTTCTTTATGTGCTTAATGAATGGCATATTCAGAAATTACTTGGATAATTTTGTCATAGTATTCCTGGATGACATACTTGTATATTCTAAGTCTGAGCAGGATCATGAACATCACCTAAGACCGATATTGCAAGTGTTGAGAGAACATCAATTGTATGCAAAACTGAGTAAGTGTTCTTTTTACCAAGAACAAATGCATTACTTGGGGTACATTATTTCAGAACAAGGTATAGCAGTAGATCTTGAGAAGATTGAAGCCATTAGAGGATGGCCAACACCCAGGAATGTTTTAAAAGTAAGATCTTTTATGGGGTTAACTGGTTACTACAAAATATTTATAGCATGGTTCTCTAATATTTCTCATCCCATCACTTCTTTGAAAAAGAAGGGAATTAAATTTGAATGGACAACAAAATGTGAAGAAACTTTTAATCCGTTGAAGGAATTACTTACTGGTGCACCTATTTTGAAGATTGTTGACTCAAATGAGAATTTTGTGGTATGTACATATGCATGCAAGGAAGGATTTGCTAGAGTCCTCACTCAAAATGGACATGTCATTTGTTATGAGTCCATAAATATTAAAGAGCATGAGATGAATTATGCCATGCTTGATTTGGAGTTGTTGTCATTATTATCACATTGAATATGTGGAGGAATTATCATAATGGTCTGAAATATCTTTTTTATCAACAAACTTTGAATGTTAGGCAAACAAGATGGATGGAATTTTTAAGTGAATATGAATTTGATATCAAGCATATCAAAGGAAAAGAAAATAAACTTTTCGCTGCACTTAGTAGAAGAGTGCATCTCATGCATGCTACAACTGTCAATATGCATCAGTCGGACTTGAAAAGTAGAATTTTAGATGTTGTTGCTACAAATCATCATTACCTACAGGTAGATGAAATCTTACAGCAAGGATATGTACAATAGAAAGTGAAAGAGTAAGAGATAAAGGAAGATGGAGTACTTATGCATAAAAATAGAATTTATGTTCCTAGTTTCGTAGAACTTAGGAATTTGGTATTAGAGGAAATACATAATGTTCCATATATTGGACATCCCGGTTACCAGAAAAAAAATTACAGCAGTAATAAGCCAATTATTTTGGTCGAGGATGAAAAAGGATGTTGTTGATTACATCGACATATGTATGTAATGCCTGAGAGTGAAGGTTGAGCATAGACATCCAGCGGGTTTGCTACATCCATTACCAATTCCATATATGAAATGGGAAGTGATAACGATCGACTTTATAACTAAACTACCCAGGAAAACAAGGCAACACGATTCAATCATGGTAGTGGTTGATAAATTGACAAATTCTGCTCATTTTGTTCCTGTAAAACCAACTCATACAACAACCAATATTGTAGAAATCTATATGAAGGAAACTGCTAGGTTGCATGGGATACCTAGGACAATTGTTTGAGAGAAAGACAAAAAGTTTACTTCAAATTTCTAGAATGGATTATTTAAAGGATTTGGTACAAATATGAACTTTAGCACAAGATACCATCCACAGTCATAAGGGCAGACAAAGAGGGTCAACCAAGTAATTGAGGACATGTTGAGAATGTATGTGATGGATAAGCCATTTAAGTGGGAAGATTACTTGCACTTGGTTGAGTTTTCCTACAATAATGGGTATCAAGCTTCATTGAAGATGATCCCATTTAAAGCCTTGTATGGTCGAAAATGCAGTACTCCAATAAGTCAGGACAACCCAATAGATAGAGTGGTACTTGGTCCAGAATTGTTCAAGGAGATGGAAGACCAGATGATTAAGATTAAGCAGAATTTAAAGGCATCTCAATATAGACAGAAGGTTTGTGCTGACAAGAATAGGACAGAAAGATAATTTAAAGTAGGAGAGCATGTGTTGTTGAAAGTAAATCCCAAGAAGAGATCTTTGATGTTGGGAAGTTATACAAACTTGGAAACTAGATACTATGGTCCATTTGAGATATTGGACATAATAGGGCCATTTGTATACATGCTTGCATTTCATGTTTCCATGAAACTGCATAATGTATTCCATGTCTCTTTGCTAAAGAAATATGTACATGATCCTAACCATGTTGTTGATTGGCATCTAATTTAGGTAGAGACAGAGGGAGACTTCCAGGTCTATCTAGTGTGAATACTAGACTGAAAAGTCAAAATGCTCTGAAATCAAGTTATAGAGCTAGTAAAAGTTTAGTGGACCTGCTATGATCCTGAAGATGCTACTTGGGAGCATGAAGATGCCATACGGGGAGACTACCCGCAACTCTTTTAATAAATTTTGAGATTTTGATATTTGTTTTGTATATGCACTGAGGATAGTGCCAAAATAAGGGGGAGGGGACACTACTACATATGGGTGGATTATTCCATGAAAAGTTTCCATGATTCCATTATTTTCATGTTTTTTTAAAATAGGGCGGGATTTTCATCGATATTGCCACGAAATTTCATCGATATAGCCACAAAAAGGTTTTTTTAACTTGGTCGGGATTTTCGTGGCAATTGCCATGAAAGTTCATCTCTATTTCCACGAATGTTCGTCGCTATTGCCAAGAAAATTTTTCCTATCTCATTGGTCAGTGTTAATGGCTAGTTGACTAGTTGATCTATATATACGTGACTTTAAAAGACTTTGTGACACATTTTCTATAGTTGTGACATTATTCGTGGCTTATGTTTGAGCTGTTTATTTTTTCGTCACCCACCGACTGAACAAATCCAATTCTTGATCTACATAGCTCGGATTTTGAACTTGCAAGGTTAGTATCTTTTTTTTATTGATGTACTCGTTTAACTTGTAAATTTTTGTTCAAATGTCAAAATTTCATGTAGCTTATTTTTTCCTTGATAATATATTATATGTGTAGTACCATATTTCATGTATTTGGTTTTTGGATCTAGTTAGTATATTCTATGGAAAAGGGTATCTGGATTCCATAATATTCCAGGTTTATGGAATCCACATACCCTTTTCCCTTCAATTGTAGCTAGAATGTCTCTCTCTTTTCATTGATAAAGATATGGAAGTGCTCTCAAAAGTCAACCCTGATTGGTGAAATGATTTTAATTGATTGTCATTTTCTTCTCTCTTTTATTTTTAAGAACTAACAAAAAAACACCAACAAAGATTGATTGAAGCTTTGATACCACTTGTTACATCCCTAGTACCCAAATGGGATCACACTTGCATAAATTGAAAATAATATAACAGTGGCAATAATGGCCATTGTATGTAGATTCAAATCAACATGTCATAATTTAAACCAACCCAACCCAATTGTAGATGAAAAGTGGTTGGCATTCTTTTTTTAGTGGTGAATTTCAAAGATTGGCATTTTGTCTACAAAACAACTTAGAGGATAGTGTATGGCATCGAGTGATTCAAGTTTGATAAATTTTGACCACTTTCATTAAATGGTGTGTAATTATTTTCCATGGTGATTCAGTACACACTACTCTAAAGTACAAATTGAAGCATATCGATCTTAATAGTTAATCGATAATAAAAATAAAGCATGTCAAAATGTCTTAGAAGAAATAATTGTGAGGATTGTAGGTCACTGTAAATAAACATATCATAATCCAAAGGAGTAGCTAAAATATCATGAAGGAGTATATAAAATATAAAAATTTGACAACTCACTGTTTGGTATGGTGTAGGTAAGACAATTACTTGTGAGGACAAGGATTTGTCCCTATGAATGAAAATGACAGGAAGCTTGTTCAGTTAAGAGTGGCATTAGAGGTGAGGGGCGATGGAAAATGTTATTACCCTTGTTATGATTGCATAGGCTTGGAAAAAAAAAGACTTTTAATAACAACAGCTCAAAGACATTGTAGGGAGAAGGGGCATGCCAAAGGGGGTTATGAATATTGTCCCTTGGTAAGAGGATTCAATATTTAATGTATTCTCTGTAATAATCAGTATGTCATGAATTTTAGTATATTTCTTATCGGGATTTTTATATATTCTATACACACTAACTTTTCTACGTTGTTTCTAAATATATAGACGATTCCCCCAAAATGTCGACCTCTAGAGAGTTATTTTCCAAGTACTAGTAGAAATACTCCTTTATAGGGTGATGAACTTCGAGATCAGAATATTGAAGCTGCTAATCAAGTTATTAATAATGATATAGATGGAGATAACATTAGTGATTCAAATCAGGAAGATGAGATACATAGATCGATCCAAGACACATTTGCTCTAATGGATGACAACAACCGGGATGATAGTCATGATTTTGATCCTCTACTCGAGAAGTCATGTCAACCTCTTTATGAAGGCTCAAGAAAAAATCTTTTATCTGCTATATTGTTGTTGGTTAACCTGAAGGTTTTGAATGGTTTATCAAACACATGCCTCACACAGATACTAAGGTATTTAATTTGTTAATTATTTATGCATGCATGTTCACAAATACTTAAAAGGTTCAATTTTTCCTATATTTCTATTGTTTTCTAATTTGTAAATTAGTATATTGGATGAGATATTGATGATTAATATTGTTTACATTGACTTGTTGTTTAGAATTTTGTAGATTGTTAGGTGAAGTTCTATTACCGACGTCAAATATTTTTCCATGCACATATCGAGAAATATCTGTGATTATGAAAGAAATTGAAATGGACTATCAAGCTATTGATGAATGTCCTAATGATCATATCATATATTATGGACAATATGAATTAGAAAATGAATGCCCGCAATGTCAAATAAGTAGATATCGAACCGATTAAGTGTCAAATAAGGTTCCTCGCAAAGTTCTTCATTATATTCCGATAATTCCACGTTTCTAGCGGTTGTTCAGGTGCCAAAGTATAGCACAGTTTATGGATTTCCATGCAAAGAACAAAATTTGAGACGATGTTCTTTGAATGCCTGCAGATGGTTCTGCATTGAAGTACATCGAAGAAAAGTGGCCAATTTTTAAAGAAGAACCTCGTAATGTTAGACTTTCGTTGGCATCTGATGGTGTCAATCCATTTGGAGAGCTTCGTTCTACATACTCAGTGTGGCCTATTTTTGTTATAAACAATAACTTTCCTCCTTGGATGTYGATCAAGAGAGATCACACAATGTTGGCAATGATTGTTCCGGGTATTTAATTATCTTTTATTTTCTTTAAAGTATGACAAAATATTTCATTTCTTTGTTTCGTGCATGCTAATTATTTCTTTTATATATAACAACATCTAGATAAGTATAATTAATCACACAGTATGTTGAACCAGTTAGGTAGGTACCAGGTTAAATATATGAATGTATATATTGAGCCTCTTATCAATGAGTTGTTGAAGTTATTGGCTGGCAWCAYTATGTATGACATATCTAGACCAATAGGGAAAAAATGATTTCAGTTCCATGGAATACTATCACATATGTTGTGACATCCAGGAAGCTAATCACACATTGCAAAGTGTTATTATTAATTATAATGGTGATGGTCATGAACAAAATACTAGTCTTCATTGGTTATTGACAGAGCAACAAAGCAATATTGTAAAAGAGGTCATTTGAAAAATTAGGTTTCCGACGGGGTTTTCGTCGAACATACAAAATATCATAACGAAAAAAGGTGATTTTGGTGGGGTTAAAACACATGACTGGCATACATTCATTAAGGTAATTAGTAGGTTATAATATATTTCCTTATTGGTATGAATTTTTTGGAAACAAATAATAATAATTTGTTTTTTGTTATAGTATGTTATACATTTATCTCTCCCAGACGACTTTGACAACAACATAAAACAAATTATTTATGTACTTGGAAAATACATGAGGTAAGTATTGTTTTATAAGGAAATTGTACTTCTTATATGATTTGTAGAGGAACTTATTGACATATGATGTTTTATCTGCAAATCTATGTATGCCTTGATATTGTTTTATTGCATCGACATTTGTAGGTGGATATCATCAAAAGAAATCCATAAAGAAGATATAAGGTATTGGAAGAGAGAAATTCCCCGACTAATGTGTCAAATGCAACATTATCTACCTCTAGCATTTTTCAATGCACAAGAACACTACCTCATACACCAAGTTGAGGAGATTGAATTATGTGGACCAGTACACACAAGGTCGATGTGGATGGTGAAAAGGAAGTTGAAGTCACTGAAGGATTTTGTTAGACAAAGAGCATGTCCAAAGGGTTCTATGGTTGAGGGATATATGGTATATCAATGCATGGTGTATATTAGTCAATATCTACCTAAATTAGCAGAAAATATGAATGTGCCTCGCATTTGGCATCTCGACTCCATCAACAATCTTGAAGAGGAGGTCCTATTGGAGAAAGGTTACATGAGGACTATGAAAGGTAATTATTAGATGTTGACGTAGATTTAATATATTACACATTTATTAAATTATTCCTTTATTAAAAATAGCTAATTAATGATATTAAATTGTTATTCTATCATATTGTTTCTCGAGAGTGGGATGTTTTACATTTATACATTGCAAACAACCTTGATTAGATAGAGCATTGGATAGAATATACTGAAGAATAATTTGGTATGTTATCATGGGAAGGAGTGAGTAATATGATTAAAACATCGCATCATCATCGAGATCAATTTCCTGATCTTACATCAAGGGAAGTTGATTTGGCCTTTGGTTTAAAAGATAAACAGGAAAGTAAAATTTTATACCCACATTTTCCTAGTTTTTTCCCAATTTTTCAATGTATTTGGTTTGTTTAATTTATGAAATATATATTTACTAACTCCTATATCAGGTTTATTAATTGGAAATGTATTTTTAACTTTTTGTCCATGTTCCAGTTGAAACATCACAAGGCTATGTGGTGTAATGGTCATAAATTTTGTATCAAAATGTTGGATGATAAGATGAAAACCTCAGATTGTGGGATAACTGTAGTGTTTAAGGTCACCAACATTTCCTCTAGAATTGACAAAAGTCTAGAAGAAACTGAGAATAGGTACTATGGGCATTTGGAGGATATAATTGAGTGTGATTTTAATTCCTTTAAAATAGTTTTGTTTGAGGTTAAATGGTACAAGCTACGGATGCATGAACGTGATCCTAAAAGAACTGTTATTGAGCATGATAATAGATTTATCATGGTTAATACAAGGGAATTTGATCCGGGTACAAAGCCTTGTGTTCTTCCAAGTCAATGTGAGCAAGTATTTTACTCAGAGGTACCTGGTAAAGCAGGTTGGTCATACGTTGTTATATATGATCCAAGAGGAAGACCAGTAAAGTATAATCATGTAGCTGAGGATGAATATAATAACAAGGAAGAAGATCATGATTGTGCATATCAGGAGAAGGTGGATCATGTAGTCAATGTGTCAGACGAAGAAGTTGAAGAAGTTGATCATCCAAATGTAGGAGACGACGATGTCATTGATGATATTGATAGTTATATTAGCAAAAATGACGTTGATGATGATGTTGATACAAATGAGCCTTTGACCAATATCGATTCTGAACCAGATCATGATATAGATGTTGAGCTGGATGAAGAAGAAGGTGAATAATATTTAATTGTTGAAAAGAAGTGGTATGTGTTAATATATTTTATATGATCTTTATATGTTTTTATTTTGTATAATATAGTATATGATACATGTTATTTAGAATTTCAAATTAGGTAATATGGGGAAATTGAGAGTGATGTGGGGTGGGGGGGGGGCATAATTAGAGCTTCCACCTTCACATGGTTTCCCCTATTTAGTAGAGAATGAACTATTCTTGAAACCAAGAGGAGATTTGCGCGACTGTGCCTAATCATACCAACTATGTAGGTATGTCCATCATCAATTCATCATGTAAACCATAAAACCTAATTTATTGGAGTCATCATTTTTTTCCCAGTGAATGGATGCGTTGTTGTTGACATGGAATGGGACAACACAAGTATCTTCTTAATTTTCTTCCTTCACTTGATGTGGTCCTGGTCATTCCTAGCCTTGAATTGAAAGTTTCCCCTAGTCTTAGTGATCACCCATTATGACACTTGTCACCCAACGATCATTATATCACAAGGTTGGAGGCATATGGGCATTGGGATCATGAGGCTTTATAACCATACAATAACAAGAAACATTAATTGAACTTTGACTAGATTGAAAGGTCTGTGCAATTTAAAATACTAACAACCCAAAACTAAAAGGGATCAATACACAGATTGTCCGTGAGTGGTGATCTGGTCGTGGTGTGTAGGAAGAGCCCTAGAAACTTCAAAATTATCATTCTCCAAATATCTTATACAATTTTTACAAGGAAATTGTACTAGGACTAGACACGGGCAACAATGACCTGTGAATGGGGCCAACGTTGAAATTTTTTCAAATTGTCTCTTATGCATTGAAATTTGACATGGATAGATTATATGCATGACTTAACAATATGGGAGGGTTTCTGGACTCAAATTTGACTCACACACCCACTTTCTTCCATCATCAATTCATCATGTAAACCGTAAACCCTAATTTAGTGGAGTCATCGATTTGTCGGGTTTTAGTGTTCCCAGTGAATGGATGCATTGTTGTTGACATGGAATGGGACAACACATGTTCAAGTTCTTAATTTTCTTTCTTCACTTGATGTGGGCCTGGTCATTCCTAACCTTGAATTGAATGCTGCCCCTAGTCTTAGTCATCACCCTTCAATGTGAAGTTACCCCTGAAGTTAGAATCATCTTCATCATTAGTAGAAGGATGATTATGATGATTTCATTGATAAAAATAATATTGACATTCTGAGTGATGTGGTGCATAATGTGAATTCAGTTTTTTTTACATAACAATTACCATAATTTAAGCATATAATGGAAACTAATGTTAAATGTAAATTCTAACCTTGTACAATATCTACTGCAAACTGATATTCAGAAAAGAACAGAAAAGATACAATGGCAAACACAAACATTACACAGAGATTTTTCACCTGGAAACCCAAACCAGGAAAACCAACATATATTATATTGATACATTGTTTTACATTGTTTACAATACAATATACATATAGGAGCCAACGGCATCCAAAACCATAACCCAATGACCTGGATTAGTCCAAAACCCTAATTCCTTAACCGGAACTAGAAAACCATTGGCAAAAAACCATGTGCCAAAAACCACCTAATATCATGTGGTCCCGGAAATATGTCGTCCCGAAAATATGTCGGCCTGACGAGAATATGTCGGCCCAAAACCGGTGAAAATATGTCGGCCCAAAAAAAAATTTCGGGGGCGCTGCCCCCGAACCCCCGCGCAAGGGGCTCCGCTGCCCTCTAACCCCCCTGCACGCCTGGCGCAAGCGCTCAGAGACTACTACTCGTGCAAAGAATATAACACATACCCAACATTAAATATATGGAAGAATTTTTTAAAATGGAAACATTATTTGAGAGTTTTGCTTTTTTTCCCAAAAAATATTATTTTTCTTCATTGTTACCATCATCACCCATTCCATCAACATATTCCCCATTATAATTAGATTCATTGTTTCCTTCAATTTTATCTTTATCATTATGCCAATCGCCATTAATGAATCCTTAATGGATACAATGTTGAAACTTAGAGTAGTAGAATGATATTATCTTTAGTGAAGATTTCATATAGATGCAATGCATCACCTCCTTTCACCATTATCTGCACAAAATGGAATTTCATTAAACATTATATCATTCAACACTCAATAGACCTTATTAAAAAACGAAAAACCCTTTCTCACCCATCTTACTTATGAAAGAAACAAATATTTGATGGATTATTTAGTGAAATCAAACCTCTGTTAATAGATCCCTAGATTTTTTAATGACATTTGTAAAGATTTAGAAGGCAACATGAACCCCAAGGTTACCAAAAAATAGCAAGAATGTTTGCAAGTAATCTGATTCAATGATTTATGTACCATGTATTTATTAAACTTGAAATGAAAATCTATGTGCATTGCTCAGTATTCCTGCAAAAAAAAACTTTTTGAGAGTAAAGTTGGGAGCCCACCCATTGTTGCACGCTACCATTGTTGCACGTGACCATAGTTGGGAGCTTGCCCATTGTTGCACGTGACCATAGTTGGGAGTCATAGTGTGTTAGGAGGAGGTCGCCAATTGCTTTCATTGATTGGGAGATCATTGTGCATGCGACCAAGGGGAGCACGCAACCAAGGAGATCATTGTGCAGGGAGGAGGGCACACGAAGGGCACACTGTGCAGGGAGGAGAGGGCACATGAAGGGAACTGAGTCGAGGGTACATGGAGGAGATACATTGCAAGGGCACACGGAGGGCACTGAGTCGAGGGAACATGAAGGGCACATGTGAGGGCTCATGGAATGGTGAGTACCTATATTCCCTTATATTATTGTGTGTTTGGAGTAGGCTAAAAAGGTATGCAATATTGAGATTCAAACACATGCCCTAAAGAGTTTTTTTCTTTTCACAACAACCTATTGAGTGCTAGTCAAACATAGACAATCAACTCAATTAGATACTAAGCATTTCTTCCACAGACATTCAACCACCATACTACAAACAAATGAATCCATAGTACAAAACATAGAGTAAAACTCAGAAACTTGAAATAGGTATGGCTTTTGGAACATTGGGAATGAAATATTCACGAATAATGCGTCGTGCACGAGGCTAAATGCCTTTTTTTTTCCTAAGGGGAATTAAACCATTGAGTTACAAGATCACAACAATGACATAAATGAACTACTCATCAAAAAAACACAATCCAACCGGTCTTGTGCAAATGGTAAGGAGGGAAATGGATGGGAGAAAAGAGATTGAATCTCAAAACTCTATAAACACAACAACCCCGTCACTTATGCAACTATGAAACTATATGAAACTTATGAAACTATGCAACTATATTGCAACAATGTTGTTACTGCAGTTGTCACTACTCCGGTTGTCACTACTCTGGTTGCCGCAACTATATGCAACTATGCAACTATATTGCAACAATGATGTTACTCTGGTTGACACTACTCTGGTTGTTGCAACTATATGCAACTTTATGCAAAAATTCAACTACATGCAACTTATCATCGGACTTGTGCAAATATAAATGAACTATAAACAAAATACTCATCACAAAGACACAATCCAACTGGGCTTGTCCAAATGGTAAGGAGGGAAATGCATGGGAGAAAAGAGATTGAAGCTCAAAACTCTATTAACACAACAACCCTGTCACTTATGCAACTATATGCAACTTATGCAACTATGCAACAATGCAACTTATGCAGCTATATGCAACTATATGCAACTTATGAAACTATGCAACTATATGCAACTATATGACAATTTTGTATGCAACTATATGAAACTATACGCAACTATGAAACTATGAAACTATATGCAACTTTATGCAAAAATGCAACTTATGCAACTATATGCAACTTTATGCAACTATATTGCAACTATATGCAACAATTTCGTATGCAACTATATGCAACTTTATGCAACTATATGCAACTATATTGCAACTATATGCAACTAGGCAAGTATATGCAACAATGAAACTTATCATGTTTTTTAGTGACTATATGCAACTATATCCAACTATATTGCATCTATATTGCAACTATATGCAACTGCAACTATATGCAACAATTTTGTATGCAACTATATTGCAACTATATGCAACTATATTGCAACAATTTCGTATGCAACTATATTGCAACTATGTGCAACTATATTGCAACAATTTTGTATGCAACTATATCCAACTAGTCAACTATGCAACTATATGCAACTTTATGCAACAATGCAACTTATGCAACTATATTGCAAGTATATTGCAACAAATTCATATGAAACTGTATGCAACTAGGCAACTATATGCAACAATGCAACTTATCATGTTTTATAGTGACTATATGCAACTATATCCAACTATATTGCAACTTTATGTAACTTTATGCAACTATATGCAACTATATTGCAACAATTTCATATGCAACTATATGAAACTATGTGCAACAATGCAAATTATCATGTTTTTTAGTGACAATATGCAACTTTATGCAACAATGAAACTTATACAACTTTATGCAACAATGCAACTTATGCATCTATATCGCAACTATATGCAACTGTGTTGGTACCACAAACGTATATTGGCACAATAACTTATCTTCTTCTTTTAACGAGTGTAGGTACCACCAAATAGGTATCTGTTGGATCTATCTTCCTCGAGTGATGATCAAGATATACTAAGAGAGGTTGAAAGTGAGACGTGTTGTACTAGATCTACCAGTTTTAGATCAACTAGATCTGAAAAGGTAAGGAAAAGATTATGTATATGCATGCAATTTTTTATTGCCAACAGAGGGTCATGTAATTATGATGCTAAGAGCATAGGTGACATTGAGTTTCCCTTGAGGTATAAACATCTAGTGCAATGATGGGCACCTGAGGAGCTACTTGAAGTGGACATAGATTTCTTCATCAGTGGGAGGATGTATCGTATTGCTCCTTCGTCCTTACATGGATTGGGGTTATTTTTCATGGATGGCATAAAGGTCGACTATGGAACTGTAACTAAATTGATGGACTATGTCGAACCATTATACAAATACAATCATTGGTTGATGTTGGTCCGATATACGCAAAGTATACAGAGATACAGAGTTGCTGCAAATTATATACACCTAGTAGATAACAATCAAAATAAAGGGGCAACTATGTATATTGATGGAAGGCCAAAAGCTACTGGAAACATTGTGGGATTTATAAATAGTACATGACCAGTGGCAACAACTAAGAAACCGAATTGCATATTTGAGGGATGTGAAGGAAATCGTATGTTTGTATGTGCAACAAAAACAATAGTTCTAGCTGAAGAGTTGTTGATCGATTACAACTTAAATCAAATAGATGGAGGGGGTGCGGCTATGGGGGTAAATATCTTAAATACCATTCAAATCAACCTTTCATCAATCATTTTTACAATTTATCGCTACAATATTTCAATTTTTTACTACATATATTTCATTTTTCATTATTTATTTTATGATATTACTGCAATATTTCATTTTTTTAATGTTACAATTACTTTCATCACTCTTGTTGATTAATTTATTATGTCAACATCTATCCAGGGTGACCGTGAGATATCACAGGCTACATCTATCTAGGGCAACCGTGGAAAGGCACCCACTGTGCCTCAGCAAGTAAATGTTAAATACAGTAACAACTTATGACTACAACAACTGAATTTCAGAAATTTCATTATTTTTTTTTCTCATATTACTGCAATATTTCATTTTTTTAATGTTACAGGTGAATTTCATAACTTTTGTTGATTTATTTCTTGTGTCAACTTCTGTCCAAGGTGACCATGGCAGGAAATCACCCACTACATCTGTCCAGGGTGACCGTGGAAAGGCACCTGTTGTGCTTCACCAGGTAAATATTAAATGCAGTAACAACTTATGACTACAACAACTAAATTTATGAAATTTCATTATTTTTTTTTCTGATATTACTGCAATATTTCATTTTTTTAATGTTACGGGTGAATTTCATAAATTTTGTTGATTGATTTATTGTGTGAACATCTGTCCAGGGTGATCATGGCAGAAAATCACTCACTACATCTATTCAGGGTAACCGTGGAAAGGCACCCGATGTGCCTCACGAGGTAAATGTTAAATACAGTAACAACTTATGACTACAACATCTAAATTTCTGAAATTTCATTATTTATTTTTTATATTACTCGAATATCTCAATTTTTAAATGTTACAGGTGAATTTCATAACTTTTATTGATTGATTTATTGTGCCAACTATTGTCCAGGGTGACCATGTCTGAAAATCACCCACTACATCTGTCCAGGGTGACCGTGGAAAGGCACCCGCTATGCCTCAGCAGTTAAATATTAAAAACGGTAATAACTTATGACTACAATAACTAAATTTCTCAAATGTTAAAGTTCATCTCATTAATTTTATTCATCAATGTTTGGTTAACGTGGGAAGGCCCCCACTGAGGACATTGATGAGGATGAAATATTTTATTCCACTTGCCTAATGGAAACTGTAACGAAGGCCTTGAAGAAGGCTAACATAGAATATCTAGTTTTTCTTAGCAAAAGACCCCTGACACATGAGGATAGGGAAAGAATTGTAGAGCTACAAAATACAATAACTAATTTTGGGGTAAGTGGCATCTTCACATATTTTTATCAACTATGACAATTTCATATCTGTTTTTTTGTTTTATATTTTCTATATGATCTGATAAAGTAAAGTTTTTTGTTTGTAGGAGCTTTTAAACCTCATGTGTCGAGAACCTGCCCATCCTGCAACTTCTATAGGTAGCAGTGATGGTCCAATGCAAAAAAAATGTCGACATAGAAAAGTGCAAATGGGGTTTTTTGAGCCTCCTGAGGTTCCCCTCGAATCCATTGATGACTGCAATGATTTTGACTGGCATGATGAGCCAGAGCCTGGGAATCCACATGAATTCAGAGAGGAACGTACTGTAGATGGAGAGGAAACTATTATGCATGGAGCAGAATGAATTAAAATAACGATCACTAGATGTCACCTTTTTAGTGGATGATGCATGTGTTCCAATCAAGATTCATAAGATTGCAGGTAATTTCTAATTAATTGATTCATTTTTTTCATGAAATTGAAATGGACATTTGTTAAGATTATTATAAATTAATGGATAACACATTTCTGCAGGAAACAATGTTTTCTATAGAAACTTAAATGACAAAGCATTGGAGATGTTTGGCCCCACCATTCGCACATGGTGGAATGGCCAAGATAGAAAAAAGAAAAATGATTTAATAGACCACATGGTAAACTTGTTGGGCAACACTTTCAACAAGAAAGTGGTTACAAAGTTAGTCGACAAGAATTTAAAATATACTAGGGCCCAATATAAGGAGAAATTGCAATTAGACCTCAAGCACGAGTGCCCTCCCATGGTTCCAGAGAAAGAGTGGAAGGCCTTAATAAAGGATGAAAAGTAGAACATGTTTAAAAAACAAGGAATAAATCCACAAGTTGGTCAAGCAAGGTACAACACATGTCATATTATCAGTGAAATATGATCATTTATGTTTTTATTTCATGTTTTATGTAACAATTCCGATATCTAATTTTTTTCAAAAATTCCATATGTAGGCTACTAGACAGCTCCAAATAAACCAAGGCCAGAGTGGAAAAACACGGGCAGCATAAACTAGGCCAGGGTGGCTATGGAAAACTAAAACCCCAAATCGAAAGATTTAAATGATTAATCATGGTTAATATTTATTTAAAAGTAGCAAAAAAATATATGTTTTTGTTATTGGTATTTTTAATGGTGTTATGCATTGCAGTTAAATATGTTCAACATTGTTGCCACCAAGGAGGACCTAAAGCTTGGTTACAAGCATAATTTTTAAAGTGTGATTGAATATAAAAAAATCTTGGGCCAAACTCCTATCTCCCCAACCATGCAGGTAATTAAAATGAATAAGGAAATCGCGGTTGCTAGTCATTGTAAAGTCTATTCATATTTTATTATATCACCCTTAACTAAGTATTTATGTTTGTTTTCAAGCAACAATACTACCGCAATAGTGAATCTAGTGCTATTCAGCACAAACTACGTCATACAAGAGTGCACATGTCTAATGATAGTGGAGAGCAGAGCACCCATTCTGGTATGTATGCTTCAGAATTAGAAATATTTACTGTGATTGTAGATATTTATTTCCTGATGTATACTTATATATTATTTTCTCAAAATTGAAGAGCATGTATCTTAGGAGGGTGAACTGCGAGAGGAACCAAGTGGACAAGAAATTAACACACCAACTGTCACAGCTACACAGATAGGTTAAGAGAAATAGTGTAGTGTTAATCAAATTAATTAATTAGTTATTTCAATTATATTTCAACATATCGATATGATCATTTTTTATTGTTGCAATTCACGACCCTGAACAGATGCCTCAATGCCCTTCTCAGTGACGTACCAGAAGTATGGTACATGAGTGCATGGAAACACAAACAATAGAAGGACAAGGCACACGAAATACAATGTCCTTGGATGATTATGATACCCAAATTGTCAATTTTATGAATGTTAAAAAACATAAATCAAAGAAAAATTAGATGTATAAATTCATGACTTGTATTTGGATGTTTATCGATGTTTATATGTTCATATGCTTCAATGTTTATATGTTCATATGTTTTGATGACTATCCTAGTTATGCATGAATGTCTATATGTTTTCTATATAAAGAAAATCATTTGTTGGGTATGGGGAATTGAGAGCGATGTGAGGGGGGGGGGATGGCCATATGAGCTTCCACCTTTACGTGGTTGGCCCTGTTCAGTAGAGAATAAACTATTCTCGAAACAAAGAGAAGCTCATTAAGGTATGCGACCACTTAAGTTTTTTTTAGAGTATTTTACATAACTAAATGCATGTTTATTTGCTTATATATTATTTACTCATATAAAGAATTTGTCTTTTATGATTCATGCAGGTCTTGGTGATGGAAATGCATCTCGTGGAAAAGTCTTATCAAGTTGTATGGGCTAATAGATCTAATGAAAGGAAAATGATAAGGTAATGGTTTTGACATGTTTTTTAAACTAGGATTTGTACTGGTAAAAGTTCACAATCCTCATGAAAGGATATAATTGCATTATTTGTAGACAAGCATCATTTTTTTTAACAAAGTAAGAATCATAGACTGTGGGAAAAACCTTTTTTTGTATTCTTACATTGACCAATACAACTATAACATGTTTTTAGTACAAAGTCTTAACCACACACACACACACACACACACACACACACACACATATATGAACCCTAAGTAAACAAATGATAGAAGATAAAGGGAGAATATGTATTGATAGGAGTGAATGAAGATAATAATTTGAGTAATGGAGTGGAGAGTGCACTCTAGCCTTGAATTGAATGATACTTGCATCCAACATGTCTCGTTGTAATGTATGTTGTGATAGTTGTGTCTTCTCACTATAATGTATGTTTCTATGTCCATCATGGGATCCCTAGAGCACCAGTACCTATCATTCATGATCTAACACATAGTAGTCAAGAATCTCATCCATTTCTAATGTGTTCAAGTACCATATGATTAACTAATAATTTGTATCCTTAATTATGAGCTATCAATATTTACTATCACCATATTCTTCTAGTGAATGTAGATTTATATTTGAATTTGGAAATATTAATGAAGAATTCAAGAACTACTTCCATGCAAAAGATATCTACATTCAACACTTTATGAGCTATCCCAACATTGTTCCAATTGTGGATTTTTGAGAGGTGATTAGGTCCCACATTTTATTTACCTAGTTTAACCACCACTTCAAAATAAAACTCCTAAAATAGTAGCAAACATCGATAGAATCAACCTTCGAACATTGTATTGTTAACCAAATACTTGATCACTAAATTATCAATGGACAACTTGAAGGACTGGTCCAGAAGATAATACTTGAACACTAAACATTAGTTGTGCCATTAAACACTAGTGGATCTTTAATCTCTAGATGAATCCACTTAATGGAAATTGGTGGTGCGCATATTTGTGTCAACTAATTATCATACTCCCTAGGCAGCCCAAAAGTAATGGACACTTTGGAATAAATGATATGGGAGAATAATATTCTCCAACTCAAATTTCCACTAGCGGTTGGATTAATGTAGTCTTCCAACTATCCTATGGTGAGATTAATGTAGTCTTCCAACTCTCCTAGTCATCCAATACTTCTTCTATCTATTTAACAAATGTATTTCCCTACATTAGATCCAATGGATATACCATCCAATAACCCTTCTTAACAATTGATTTCATTATCAAATTCCCAATCAATCCATTACAATACTAGGTATGGATATATGTCATCTACTGTATCAATGAACTCAAAGTAAGCATAAATATTCACACAATCGAGATAAAATTCCATCTCACTAATTTGAAAATGGGGAAAATGTGTGATTGGTTCACCAAGTACCACTAGATCGAAAAGCGGACCCAATTTGGTACTTCGGTGTCGTTACTTCAAAATCCTCGCTGTACGAGATGTCATTACTGCAGCTGTCGCTACTCTGGGTGTCGTTATTGCAGCTGTCGCTACTCCGAGTGTCGTTACTTCAAAATTGTTGTTGTACAAGATGTTGTTACTGCAACTGCCTCTACTCCTGTTGTCGCTACTACATTCTCCGCTACTACATTTTCTGCTACTTTGGGTGTTGTTACTTCAAAATTGTCGCTGTATGAGATGTTCTTACTACAGTTGTCACTACTCCGGTTGCCAATATTCTGAGTGCTTCTACTTCAAAATTATTGTTGTACGAGATGTCTTTACTGCTATTGTCGCTACTTTGGTTGCCTCTACTCCATTCGTTGCTACTCTGGGTGTCGTTACTTTAAAATCTATGTTGTACCAGATGTCGTTACTCTAAGGTGCTGCGACTCCATTCGCCACTACTCTTTGGTTGTCGCTACTCCAACTGCCACTACTCTCTGGTTGCCTCTACTCCTACTGCTTCTACTGTGGTTGCAGTTACTCATGTACACTCCCACCAACATGGATACCGATATTTCAGTTGCCATCACTTCCGACGTCGTCGCTCAAATTGACGTTGTCATATTCTGCGACTACAGATGACGCTATTCCTGTGATGATTCTTCTCCATAATAGGTGAGTCACTAGGTACATCCTCATCCAACTTTAACGGATTTGGGTAATATTACACATGGCATAGGAATTCATGCTCGAGGATGGTCTTAACTTTAAGTTTGGGGGAGATTTTATGTCTTTTCCCAAAGAGTCATCAGTACCCTCTTTAATCACACAATTTCACAATCATTACTTAAAACTTGCCGACACTGTTGTATGCGTAGGGATTGGACACACCCGCCAAACCGTTAATCATCCACCAAGATATTAAATTCATTGTCATATCATCATCATTACTTACCTGCCACGTCATTTAATTTAAAAAAAAAAATCCATGACTCTTTCCACAACACATTTTCCGCAAAGTTGTTTTGCCTATCATCTCTCCTGAACTGGTCGTAGGTACTCCTTGAGCAGGCATAGTCGACGGAAAAGAATGGTTGGTGGAGAATTAAGGTATGAGCCAAAAAATACTACATAGGTCTGTGCAAATCCAGAAGTCTGGCAAATTTTCCATAATGCAGGTTGGGACGTGTATCTTGAGAAGTTACAAGGATTCGATGCAGACATTAAAACAAAATTCACCCAAAATTTGGACGGCCACTCCTCCATGGTCTGTGGATTAAAAATAAAATTCACGGAGAAAACCATTGTAGCAGCTAGTGGGTTGGCAATATCTAGTCAACGATGGTTTGTCCGAAAAACACCACTCCCGAAATTTCCAGAGTTGTTTCTGCGTGAAGGTGAAGAAGTAAAGCATAAAGGGAAATGATACAAATGGACTTCTCTGTCACCTCTATGGGCCAAGGTATCACTATTCTTCATAAGGTATGTGACATGCAAAGGCCATCTACCATTTACAAATATCATCTCAAATTGCTCACATATTTGTGTTTCCAACAACACATAAACATGCCCTATTTTCTATGTAATAACGTTCAGCAGATGGCATGAGCAGCTCAGCGCTCGTTCCAACCACTCAAAACCCTCACAAATCATGGCCTTGTTAATCTACTAGTCGTGCGTGCTCTAGAGAAAATCCCTGTGAGTTGGTTGCAGTTCATAAGACTCTCAGAATAGGAATTGGTAGAACTTGTCCCATAAGTAACAAAAACCCTAGTAGAGAGAGATGGGTTGAGAAAGTTAGCAGAGGTTGTCGAAACTATTTCATAAGGGTAGAGAACGAGTGTTGATACATAGGAATCTGCCTTAGATGAAGATGAGGAAACAAGGAAACCATCGGTGGAAGTTAGAGAAGTTGGGCGAATGAGGTAGGTCATTAACCTAGATTCAGAAGAAGAGGAAGCAGAGGGTTCTATTCATCCAAACCCTTTTCCTGAAAAAGAAAGAGATGTTGCTACTCCCTTAGTAGATGAACAAGAAATATATGTTGCTACTCCCTCAACAGATGAACAAGAAAGAGATGATGCTATTCCGACCGCAGATGATCATGAGATGGATGTTGATACCCCTTCATCTAATGAGCAGGAGAGGAATGTTGCTACTCCTCGAATCTATGAATAAAAGGTAACGACGTTGTTACACAAGAACCAATGCCAGAACTTTCTAAATTTCCTTTATGTGAATATGATGCAGCTATTCCTCCCATTGATGAGTAGGTAATGACTGACGTTGTAACACAAGAACTGACGTCATAACAAGTTGTTCCTGAAAACCCTATTTTTGAAGACACAACAACTACTTCAGTTTGTGAGCAAGAAATGACTGACGTTGTTACACAAGAACCAGTGTTAGAGCATGCTACTCCTGAAAACCCTGAACCAGAGTTGGGTGCTTCTACTCTAGCAGAAGTGTGATTTAAACAAGAGCCAAACATTGAGGTTGCAGACAATGAAGCTCAGAATGAGGTTCCTCCTAGGGGATGGGCTGAAGAAATTCCCGTCAAACAGGAATTTGTCGAATTTTGTGCAAGGAGAAGAACCCCTGTTTAGGACCGTTATAGGACAACCTTTAGAGAAAGTCTACAATTCAGGATTGAGAATGCCAAGATAAAGAAGCAGGTGGTTCTCCTGAAGAAATGATAATGAAGATATAAAATAATTTCCAAGGAAGCAGTGAGGAGAAATGTCAAGGAGATTATTTCAGAAACTACCCAAACTGTTAATACTCCCACAGTATCGACAGCTACTCAAACTATCGATACTCCTAGAGTAACAATAGATACTCAAATGGAGTTGGTGTTGCATACAGTAGCTACTCAGACCGATCCTATCTTGCACATCTCTACAGTACCAAAAACCACTTAGATTGATCCTATTTTTCACACTTCCACAGTAACAGCATCTACTCAAGTTGAGCCAATGACAGATACAACTGAAGCTCGGGTATTTTTTTTGAAAGCTGAGATACATAAGTGGAAGAAAACTGTATCCCAGTTTTGGAAAAGAGTTGTCACTTCTTCAGTGCACCTAAGGACACTAAAAGACATAAGGGAGCAGGTTGCTAGATTCGTTGTTGACTATGAGGAAAAGTTGGAAGAAGAGAAGAAAAAGAGTGAGAAACAGAAGGAAAAGATTACAGATCTGGAGTCAGAGATACAGAGGTTAAGAGATGACAACTGAGAGATGTATGATATCACCCAACAGGTAGTAACGTGTTGCTCCCCTTCTCTCAGCTATGCACTATTGCTTCATGAACAATATTTATTTTTCTGTCTAGAATGTATTCACCAGGAGATGTTTTATAATATTAAAGACCCCATGGAGTTTCTTAGGACCTTGAAAAGTTATGACATCCTCACACAACATCTCATGTGTGAACTATACATGCACAACTCCTTGCTAAGAGATGATAAAAAATTTAATCCAGTTCCTTATGTGGGAGATGTTCAATTGAGGGCCTTTCTTTCCTAAGCCATTAACTAGGTGAAGTGGAAGAAGGCACTTGATTCTTTCAAAGAAAATCAGGTACACAGACCCCTTCAAGTTAGAATAGAGAACTTTCAATTTGAACATATCATTGACAAACATAACTATTTCAGACATATTCCCAATTGGGCACAGAATATGGAAACTACACAACAATGGTGTGCTGATCTTTGCATAAAACAGTTGACCTATTGCAATGAAGAGGCATTTGAAAACTATGACCGGAGATGGGCCTTATCACCACCTGTTTTCAGGGAACGAGAATCATTTGGGGCTCCCAATTTTCACAGAGCCATGGAAAGAATATCCAAGTATATAGCATGTATGAGGTTTTGTGGGGTTCGATGGCTAGGTTTGAGATTTTCATTTTCCATCATCTGGATGCCACTGGATCAATATCAACATGATTACGAGGTCCGGAGAGAATGGTGGAAGGATATAATATTGACTAGGGGATATAAGTTTCCAGGGACAGATATGGATGAGGCATATGACATAGAAAAACTTTAGGCCCAATATCAAGGTTCCAACCCAGATCTGCGAAAGCGAAGGCTTGCATGAGGATGATAACGTGACTAAAGTTTGGGGGAGATGTGTGTAACCACAAGGGTAATAATGCAACTCTATTATTTCATTATGTGTATTAGTTCAAAAATGTTAGAGATTGGTTGGGGCTTTACCAAAGCGAATCACTAATCTCTGAAATCTCGCAGAAACAAAGCAAATGCAGTCTGGCAAGATGATGTGATCAAGAATGCAATGCAGTCCACGGATTGAAGTTGCAAAAGAGGGCCTGTTCCATGGTCCAACATTAGGTTTTGTTAATCGGTTCAGCCTTTGTGTATTTTTAGGAAGATTTGTTACCCTAATCTTGGGATGCTCTATGCTCCACGAATTGTATAAAAGGTCGAACAGAGATAGAGAAGGGATTCACTAGTCAATCAGCTAGCTAGGAGTTTTCCTGTATCAAGACTGCAACCTATGTAATCTCCTTTTATTTAATGAAAGTCAAGTTTCTTCTGAGTTTCTTATTTTTTGTTCACCACAGCCCTGATTGAGGAGTTGGGCCCACTCTTCTAGTCAGGTGTTATCAGCTTATGATATATTTTTATTGTGGTTTTGTGTGGAATCTGTTAGATCTGTGTGTTATCCTGTTTCATTTGAATGTTACAGTTATTTATGTTTAAGCACCAGTGATCTAGTTTATGTTCTTTATTTTACTGCAATGATTGTTTACTTACATGATCAATATTGAAAGAAGCGTAGTCTGCACATAGAGTGCACGATATACTATTTAAGTTTAAGTAGACATTACTTTGATTTATTTAAGTGCACATTTATGTTTAAGTAGACTGTTTACTTTGATTTCTTTCATTCATATGAGTGTGAATAACCTTCATTTTTTTGGTAATGGAATGACTCAACCACAAGCCTACAAGTTCCTCATCCAAAAAGCTAAAAACATAGTTGTTGAAAGGGTGTGAATGTCTTTAACCTCATGCTGTGATTATCCCTTCACATTAATAGGCTAAATTTGATATTCAAGGTAATTATTGTGACCAGACTATATTAATATCGATTAATGGTTGTGAGTGCATTGAAGTGGATAAGTAAAGGATTGGCCCACTCTCATAAGCATAGTGATAGATTTAAAAAAAACACATCTCCCATATTGTCCCCCTGGGATACCCCTACCAAATTTTTTTTGACCTCTAGTTTAGAGCCCCAATATCTCAATTAAAACCATTCATTCAAGGGAATGTATTTTATCTTCCCCTTCATCCCAAGGTTCCTTGGGTTTCCCTTTTGGTCCACTAAGAAAGACACCTAATAAGTCCCAAAACCCCCTCTGAAAAGCCCTTCTCACATAAGAAACCCTTTGAAGGGTCAATCACACATGAAAATATTAAGTATGGGTCAATAAGGAAACCCAACATCTAGCTTCTCATGTAGATTTATTTATTTTTTAAACCTAAAGGAAGCATGGCAATATCGACGATAGTTCATCATAAGGCATTGAATGTATTTTATTAAGCGTGGCTATATCAACGAAAGTTCGTCGCACGTTGTCACGGTTTTGCATCGCACATATAACATCTATGTCGTAACTTTTTTCTCTGCCAAACCTTTTCGTCGCTATTGCCACGAATTTGCGTCGCAACTTTCCACACTTTTTTGTCGCATGTATGGCATCTGTGTCGTAATCTGTTAGTAAGTTTTTTACTTTGGCACGATTATTATTCCCTATTGTGACGAACTTTCCTCGCAATTGCCACGCTTTATAAGGTTAACCTATCTTGATGGTGATGACATGTGGAGGGATAATTTCGTCGTTGTTTCCACCAATACCTAGTTCGTGGATATAGCAATGAAAAAATAGCGACGAAAAATAGCCTTTTCTTTTGTGGAAAGTGCAACGGATATATGTGGCAATAGCAACAAAAACAGTGGCAAATTTTGTCATATGTAGTAGTGGATGTAACACCCCAGGTTTTGAGCCACCATATTAAATAATGTATCGTTACATTGCTGAGAGTCCAGAGTGCCCAAACAATTATGAAAAGACCAGTGTGCCTAATAAATGTAATGTTTTGATCATTATTAATAATAATTACATCGTTGGATGCTAGGCGGACAAGGACTAGAGTTATAGGGGTCTATGATTCCACAAGAGAGGGAGCTTGATGGGCTAAGTGCTTATTTATTTTATATTACCTGTTTTGTGTAATNTGTGTGGGGGGGGGGGGGATCAGTTACGTGAGCTCTTAGGGGAAGGCCAAGAGTTTCTTGATCCCCATGAATTACAAAAACCCATCCCTGTTCTATGGAAGGGCTTCTCCCGTTGGCAAATTCTCTCATTCATTTTGGTCATTCGCTCACTCTGATTTTCGTCCCCATTCTGGTGTTGTTTTTGGTCGGCTCACTAGTTCATTCACCCGATTTGTTCATTGTTCATCCTCTCTCTTGGATTCTTGTAACACCATGTTTCCCCTAGTTTGTAAATTTAACTATATTGGCCAAGGGACTATGGAAAACTCAATATGTGTGAATGTTTTATTTGATGGACCTTTGTATAAAAGTTCAATGAATGTAAAATTATGCTATTTACTAGAAAATGGATATGTGTTGCATGATTGCTGGAAGGGATGTGTTCTAAGAGAGACCACAAATGATATGACAAAATATTTACACCTTGCACAATCAATAGTTCTATTTTGGGGGGGAACTATTACATTACCATCCGTAAGATATGTATCATAGTTTAGAAATTTAGAAATTGCGTTGAGCCTTCAATATTGAAGCATTTAACTAGGTCTGTATCCCAAATTTCTTGGAACCATATTTTAAAATCAACAACAAATTTCAATCTCCAGTTTGCGTACTTAGCGTTAAAATTTAATCAACGTGCCATCATTAGATCAAAGGATTTTTTTTTAAATCTTAACACCTAAAACTTAAGATTTATAAGAATATGCCTCCACAATTATTATGTAGGAATCATCTAAAAACAACATGCTTGGACATTTCCTGCCCATGTAAATAAATATTTTTTTTCATAAACTATCGGATTCTATGCCCATCTATTTATATAAACATCATATACTATTCTAACATAACCATAGTCATTGATAATCTTCTGATAAACTTAATTAGAGCCTTATTCATAAGGTTCGTGTGATATATACATTTTTATATATACATATATGTAAATTACAAGATCTGTAATAGTTCCATTCTTTATTTAAAATTTGTAATAATTCATTCAAAAGGTATGTAATAGCTCCATTCCTCAAATGAGATCTATAACAGTTCCAATTATTTACACCACCACAGAGCGCAATTTAATAATTATTAAGAGTAAATGATTATGACAAAATACCGTAACTAGAATGGCGATGAGTAAGGCCGATCTTAAACTTGATGGTTGCATTGCCTCCTCATTTCTCCCACCTGTTAATCCCGAGACTTAACCGGTATCTCCCAGCTAACTCTAGGGGTACTCTTCTTCCCCCTTAGCCCCCCAAGTCGTAAAAGGGCCACACAACAGAAACCAGAACATAATATCTCGCAATATTGCCTCGCAAGGAAGAGCTTCCACTCTTTTCACAAGCTTGGTATCCCAACTCTCACAAGTAAAACATAGTGAACAAATTTTTGGCAACATAACAGTACTAAGAAAAGTGAGATCCATTTCCCCTCTTCTCCATTTCCTTTATAGAAAAATCCCAATGAAGCATGTCCTCGTGCACAAATGATTAATTGTTTAATTAATTTAATTAATATTATTCACCCACACACTTGTCACACTCTCCCCAAGTTGCATAAGTAATTACCCTTTTTATTTTTATATAAAAAACCATTATCCTTCACATTCCCCAATGTGTTCCTATTTTTTCTCTTAGTTGTCCCTTAGTTCCCCAAATTCTCATTTAATGAGTGTCCCCTAAATAGATATTAGTTTGAGTTGGATTAGGAGTCTTCTTTTAGTTAGGATTTGAGTTAGTTTGACTCAAGATATCATTTAATGTCTACACCTATTCTCTCATGCTTTAATTTATTTCTATTTAAAAAATCCCTTTTATTCTTTTCATGCACACATGCATTTTACCCAACCTTTAAATTTGTATTCCCCTTTTACCTAGAGTTTATTTATTCTCAATTCTCTTTAATTTATTTAATGTTTTTATTTAGCCCTTTAATTAAACCTAGACTTAGACTTAGCCTTAGGATTAGACTCTTGTTAGGCTTCTAAGTTTATAATTTAGTGACTAATTAATATTTTATTCTGACAAGGTCTAAACATTTCATTGTTTTCTAGGCCAACTAGATTTATTGAATCAATTTTAATTGCGCGACATGCCCTTCAAGACAGACCTCCATGCTCCAAGGGTTCCACTCACCTTTGACTAGTTTTGGAATTTTTTCAACACTTGGAGTCAACACTCCACTCGGTTGACTTTGTGAGAGAATAAGGGCTTCTAAGGAATAAGGATTATGACTTACTGTGCACCCCTTAGATTTCCTCATGATCGACTGTCTCATTTTTCCCTCATGGATTCGTGTACCTCTTGAACTAGGTAATCATTAACCTACAGTTCAAGTCACAATGAGAGTGCTAGTAGCGTGTGACAGGGACGTTGCCACACCTCTGCCTCAAATGTCTTGTTTTTGTGCATGACCCATTTACTCCTTCTGTGAGTCAGATAACCAAGAATTGTCAATCCTGCATCCACTAAAAAAAAATAGTTTCAATAATCCATATACACAAATCATACTGTAATCATTCATATATCACATGTGCATAAAATGAAATACTCAAACAAAATACAATCCACTCCCTGACTCAATTTGGAGTCCAAGGAATTCCATTGATTCCATCAACATCCATAAACTGTCATGTATCCTGCACACTTAGGAGAACTCGTCAATATTATATGTCAATAAATATACATATGAAAGTAACAATAAATAGAAATACATCACCATCATCATATATAAATCATAATCGAAACAAAATCTTAATGTACCATAACCGGATCCCTTGCACATAAGTTTCCTCAAAGAATAAGTCAATATAAGTGTGATCAATAGAACAAGATGTTACAAAATATGATCCCAAGAAACACATCCAAATATGCGGAGGTGGTCAAATGAAGGATTTTGTCCACACCATCATTTGACTGGAGTCACATAAGGAAGAGCTCGAGTCAAAATACAATTGAGCAGATAGTTTTCACAATAGAGAGCTTCAACCCAGAAGGAAGGAGGCAAGTCTTTGACCTGCAAAAGACATCTACCCATTTCAACTAACATATTATTCTTGTGTTCTGCAATTCCATTATGCTGAGGAGTATGAGGGACCAACTGCTTCCACTCAATAGAAGATTGAACAAGGCATTCTTCAAAAGGTCAATTTACATACTCACCACCATTGTCTGATCTCTTGCGCTTGATGGGTAGACCACATTAATTTTCAGCAAAGGCCCTGAATTCTTTGAACATTTCAAATACGTTGTTCTTATTTTTAGAAAATAAACCCAAGTTAATCTAGAGACATCATCAGTTAAGGTCCAAATATACCATGCAGCTGCTAAGGAAAGTATATTGATGCAGTATACAACATTTTGAACTTGCTCCTAGAGGTTTTGTGCTCTCCATGATTTTTCGGAGTTGAAGGGTGCTCGATGATGCTTACCTAACACACATCCTCAAGGGGAAAAATATTAGGTAGACAAACAAACATATTCCATGTTGCTACCTACTGCAAACTTCAAAATTTTGGTGTTCAAGTCATTCATACGAAATTCTACTTCATTCATCAGTGTGAGCAATGAGAGCAATTGGTTTAGACTCTGGTCGAGTCGAGTCATAAAATTTATACAGGCATTCTTCAAATCTCTGACAACTAATCTTGCCAAAACTCCACAATATTACCTATATGTGTTAATTGAGAAACCGACAACAAATTTTCATTAACGTTCGACACATGATAGATGTCAAAAATATTTCCATGTCAACAGAGAATATCACCATGACCAACAACGTCGAGAGAAAACTCGTCAACAACATACATACTTCTATCCAAAGCATTGTCTAAGGACGTGAACAATGAAGCATTATTATCCATATGATGATTGTATATGGAATCAACTACGAATTCTTTATGTGCGGAATGAGAAAGCAACACTTGAGAATTTACAACTTGGAAGGTGAAATTATCAACATGTCGACGAACAACTAACATGTCTCCTTTAAATTGTGTGACCTTGTTCTCTAAGTTGTCTCTCTTCTTGTAGGATACTTCCTCCAGAAGTCCATCCTTTCCCCAATATTAACATGTCTTCTTCTTTTTATTTTTTCATGTATTATCAATCCTCCCTTTAGTTTTCTAATCAAGAAATTATAGTATCTAAATAGCGTAATCAAACCATCATCTTTCCTTATGATTCACCTTTCCCTTTCCCTTGAGAAAATGAGCTTGATTTTTTCCACCAAGTTTCCCTTCATAAAGTAATATGTATTGATCATTAATTAGTAATCCACATAAAAATTCAAAGGTATAATCCTTATGATCTTCCTCACGTTCCTATCAATTGGTGCAAAAAGTCAAAATGAACACATAGAATGGTTTCCTCAAATTCATCAGGGCCAACTCGATGAGTTTTCCATATGTTTTTTTATAATTCTTTCCACATTCACCAAATTTCAATTGCAACACTTTCACATGTACCAAATAGTCCTCAATTTTGTCGAAGGAATGAGGATTGAGAGAGATCAACTCTTTCTCTAACTGCATGACATGAATTTCATCGAATTTATCGAACATAGACTTCATCTTATTCCAGAATTGATGAGGGCAGTCGATTTTGTTGGTGTGAAATCGAATCTCCCATGAGATATAGGTCATGATGACCCCCACATCCTCATCCTTCTTTCCATCAACAACGAACTTCATCTAATCATCTATTGGATTTAGAATTTCAATCTTTGTATATTTCCAAAGTCTTATACTCTTCAATATGGTTTCCATGTCGAGTGCCCATAGAGCATAATTTGATCCATTCAGAACAACGAGATCAACCTTTGAATCTATCTTCGATATCCTAACAAATTTGATTTGTTTCCAAGGCTACAATCATCAAATCACTGACCCAAAGTCAATCACAAATTGATCTAACTTAGCAATATTTATAGACAATAGGAGAGGTCTAAATCAGTCACTCAAATACCATGTTGGGGATTGCATGTAACCTAATACAAAACAAATAATAGAACTATAGATAATCAAAGAGGAATAACTTTCAAAGAAGTTCAGTGGTGTCTAAAGTCACCATTACAACACTTAAGAATAATGCATTATGATTATACCATCATAATGCATGTTGGACATAATGTCTCGCAATTCAACCATACAACACACTTGATAATGGCCCATCAAGTCCTTTATTTATAGTCTCAAGATATAATCAACTTCCAAGAAATTAGGAAGATATTGTTCACATATAATAGTCAATGGTTAGAGTTGGCACCATAAAATCCATGTTGTCTAGTCAGCACATAAAACTAGTTTAACCTAACCATCCATGTGTCCAACTCGTAGTCAGTTTCTTGGTTGGTAGATTAATCCACCAATTGTCCTCGATTGTTGGTCGACTACCCGATCAACAAAATTGTCAACTACTCGACCAACTGATGTTGGATTCTAGTCAATCACCTGACCTATTGTTTCTAGTTGTGGGTCGACCTCCCACCCAACTGATTCCATAAGAAGTGTGATTAACCATCAGAACCTAAGGTTCCAACATGTCCCCTCTTGTATCATACCACATGTCATGCATGAGGACTTTCCCTCTCTTGTGCATAGTTGGTGTCTTGTTTTGTGCATTGATATTCATTGGAGAGGTATCTTGAGGTGGTTACCATGCATCATGGAGGGACATTGGACCCTCTTGACCTCTACTTAACTATTGTACATCTCCCTCTCTTGAGGGAAATATTGTACATGTGGCACATATACTATGAAATTTTATGTATTGTTTGACCTTGTCCTCATATATCAATTGGAGGACATGTATTTTTTAGATCTCCTAGGCTAGACAAAAGAGATAAAATTATCATTGCAATAATAGGGTTGTTGAAGCCTCCTCTACAAAAGAAGCTCCCCCTCACACTATTATGTGTTCTTGATTGGCTATTGAGAACACAACCTATTGGAAATGTTCTTATTCAGGAAATTTGGTGTCAATTCAAGGTCTTGTCCATTTGTTTCTAGTTGGTGCTTCAAGATTGAATGTGAATTTTCAATTCTTCTACAAAGCTATCGAAATTGAACCATTGAAGGGGTAAAGTATACCACTTGGAAGGAAGTAGTTGTGAAGTAACTCCTCCCCTACTTTCTTTGTCAGTTTTTCAAGTGTTATTAATTCCATGCTTTTTTTATCCACTAGGAACCCTAGCAAGAGTATTGATTTCATTTATTAGGCTATAGTTAATATTGCTAATGAAGTTGCTCCTTCTAGGACCCCTTCTTTGTAGGGTCTTAGTCTTCACTTTCATCTATATTAAGTAGGATACTATTGAGTCATTGGCCCTAGTCTCCTCATCCTAATCCATAAATAAAACATGTCATTTAGAAGAGGTGTTTCTTCTTTACCCCATAAGCCATTTTTGGATAAGCACTTCTCTTCACCAATCAGCCTCCAAAATTACAAAAAAAGCCAAAACATTTTCCTTTTTTGTTTAATAAGAAATATAAATGAAAATATTGAAATATATTTAACTTGAATTTCTTTATAGTTTATAGTATAGTATTTAATTTATTGCATAATTCATTTCCTATAGTGTAATTGATTAGAGTTTGATTGTAAATCATTTATCTTAAAACCCTAATGGCCAAATCGACCTTATAATTGTTCAGTTAAATTTTATCTTTCTTTCTTTGGGTTTCTTTTAGTGTTTTTGTAAATATAGAAATTGCATAAAAGATAAAAAAAAAATCATATTTACATGACCTCAAGTTTATAATTTACATATAATTGGTATTAAATTCACAAACTTGCTAAAAAGGTTTTAGCAAATTTCATTTCGAATTTATAGTGGTGAATCTTCCTTAAGCTGGTTTTAGATGAATATCATTTACTTAAGGAAACACATGGTGAATTCAAATTATTTTTTAAAATACCTTAATGCAAATTTACCTCTTGAGTCAATTTCTTTCTATTTTACATTGAATAATTTGTTATGTACTTGTGAATGATTTGTTATGTACTTGTTTCAAATAATATTAAGATGGTATTCTATTAAATATCATAAAACCTTAATCTATAACCTAATACATCTTTCTTTAAACTAATACATCTTTCTTTAAAGTTCTTATCTATTTTTCTTGGGTTGATATATCTTTAATCTCAAATATGGAATTTTCATGATTGACCCATAAAATAAATTTGGTGAACTAAGAAAAGCCAAGTTACACCTTAGACTTGGACTTCCTTAAGAACATGTTGGATTTCTCTTAATTCCATATAAAATAAAGTTAATTTGTGTTATAAAAAATTATCTCTTGTGGTGACATTTAACTTGAAGTTGTTTCTATTAAAAATTGTATTTGCTAAGTTAATGATTAACTTAGGATGAAAATCATCATATTTAATGTATTTATTTCTTACATAACAAATCAGATATAAATTTAATCCACTTATTTCTATTTCATTCAAATATTTAAGTGAATTATGGTGATACAAGATTTATCTATTAAATTTTTATCACAAAACAAGTAATGGGAATCATTTACTTTATTTTTTATATCTTTGTGCATTCAATTATATCGTTGAAATAAATTTTTGTTTTTCCTTTAATTAATCATAATCAAGATTTACTTAAGCTCTCATAATAATCAAAACATAATATTAAAGGGATCTCATAATAATCAAATCATAATATCAAAGGGATATCTCACTTGGCCTTTTAAGAGCCAACCAAAAGTTAAGGGGGAGTTGTATTAAGGGGATCTAGTGATACAATTCTCATCTATTATTCCAAGGTGACATTCATGGATTGAGATTTTCCACTTAGATGATAGTCTAGGTGGTAACAAGTAGGAATCTAGAAAAGAGATAGAAACAGGGGAAGTAGAACTGAAACCAAGGAGAGGAGGAAAGGAGAAAGACGTTAATGTTCAAAAAACAAAATTAAAGGAAGCATCTTAGGCCCATAGGAAGAGGTCACTCCAACAACATTAATTAATGTGGACTTGGATTCTTAAACGGGAAAAAAAAAAAATTTGGGGGGGGGGATTTTTCCCATGGGTTAATTTTCCATCTTTTTTCCAAAAAAAAGATTGACTAATTTCCATTTTTTTTTTCCTAAATTCTATAGAATAAAATTATTTTATACAACCTATATAAAATCTTTAGAAATTTGAATATTTTTACAAAAATATAGTTAAACATTGTATATTTTACATATTAAGGACTAGTAAAATTAGCCAAGATTTCTACATTCTGAGACAAATTATCATCCTTAAAATTATCCTTATTCTTAAGAATGATTCCCAAATCTTTCTATTTATTTTTTTTCTAAATCATTATTATTAAATAATAATAATAATCTATTTTTAAGGTCACGGCCAAGCCAGCACACCAAATTGGTGTATGAGACCCCCTTGTTTGTGGGACAAGGGACCCCCCTCCGCCCAGGGATTTGACTGGTAAAGTCTACGAAGGTATACATACCCTACCCCCCAGTCTACGAAGGTATACATACCCTACCCCCCTCTGGATTTGAACCTGTAACCTCTTAAGAGGAAACACATGTTCTTAACCATCAATTACTTTACTCTAAACTCTCAAAATCTCTATTAATATTCAACAATAATTTTATTTTTTTTCATTTTATAGTTTGAAACTTTTCCAATTACAAAATATAATACCACATAAATAATCATTTTTTTTACAATATAAGACAATCATTTTCTTAAAATTAACCACAATTTAACTTGGTTATAAACTTTACATAGAATTAACTTAGTTTAAAAAAAAAAAAAAGTCTACCACTAAATTAAAACAAATAGCTAATTATATAATCACCATCAAATAAATTTATTTTTTAAAATACATAAATTATATATATATACTAAATTGAAATGTAAAACTAATTATATCATCATCTTCACATTATATGTATTTCCTATTTATGCCCATACGAATACCAAACACGCCAATTAAATAAAATAAAAACCCATAATATGATTTCTAAAACAATTAAATAGAAAAAAAAACCCATAATATGATTTCTAAAACAAAGTGTAAGCTCCAAAACCAAGGGTCTCAAGGGCTTCACTTGAGTAGCCCTCAAATACTATTATACTCTTAACAAACATGTATTTGACGTTTTGAAGATTAAAGTGGGATGAATAAAGAAAAAAGATCATATGAATAAAAAAACAAAATATGTCTGTGCTTGGCAGATGGTCTACATGGTTCAACATGAACGATTTCACTATTGTCCATACATATCACTGACTTCAGGTACAAAGCAGAGACTTACTATCAAATAATGTTAAACGTACACAAAGAGGGATATTTTTACACTAAAGGATTGGGATATTTCTTAAGAAACAATTTGACTAATACATGCGCGTACTTCTAAATAGGGCTATAATGAGTTTTCAGCGGAGTTTTGTTTCTAATAACTTAGAGCGTTCTTGCTACCGGGGTGGAATGGCCATGGAAGCGACATAACAAGCGGAAGCTGCAAGTAAAATAGAGACGATGGTAACGGAAGTAGGTATTCGCCCTTTGTCTTTCCTTATAAACATGGCCTCCAATATAGGATAACCACTGGTGACTATGAAGCTGCACAAAAGTAGCTGCAAAATCATACTCTCAGAAGTCGAATACCCTTCTCGCAGGATTCGTGCTAATCCACCCACCAACGATATCAAGTTTATCAGTGCCAAAGTTGCTGGTGGAACAAACAGAGCAGATGCCACACCAAACTCAAACATTTCCGCCTCGTATCTTTTGGCTGCTTCACTGTCCACTACTTTGCTGGTCACCTCGAAGCCTACCTTCGATAGACCAATCATCTTGCCAGCGACTTCGATTAAAGCAAAGAGATAGGCTGACACGCCTTTTATCATCCACATCCTCTGTTCGTTCCACCAACTTTTAAACGAACCCCCGATCCACAGAAACTCAATCAGACTGTACCCATATGCAGATACTGCTAACGACGCAAAGAGAAAGAAATATGAACTTGATACCTGCCCGCATAACCAAAAACAAATAATCTGTAAGGAAAAACAGGACAAAAACCAATGTGGAGCGAGACTAAAAAAGAGGATTTTCAAAGTTTATGCATTTGATAGAAAAGCATTTGATGAAAAATACCTTTGGAAATAATGATAGACCACGGAGCATGCAAAGACCAGGAATTAAACCGTAGAAAAGTATAAACATGGAAGACAGAGACCATAGGGAGAAGAAACTATAACACATTCGCTGGGATATTGGTGTTCGCTGAATTCCATGCACATAAGGGCAAAACTTACACACGCACAATTCAAGCATGCCGACAGCCCACCTCTTCTGTTGAATTAGTGTATCAATCAAGTTATTTGGAACACACCCTAAAAATGCGTTTCTCCTTGGATTGCAGTAAATAGATTTCCATCCTCTGCACTGTATAACAAAGCCTGTCAACACATCCTCCACTGCACAGCCATAAATCATGCCAACCTGCAATAGACAAATATCAATTTTAGCATTCAATATCTTGGTATCTGGTCGCTTGATATGATTAAGAATTAACACTGGAAGTTGGACTTTTGCCTCTTTTCCCCACAGGGTGTTGTCCTCGTATGTGCAATTCGCGAGATCTCGTGCATCTTTCAGCATCTTCGATGAACTTGCTTTATCTTTCG
>JASDQU010105443.1:12752-30618 GCA_032191745.1 Picea mariana | reverse complement strand
TAAAAATTAAAATAAATTTATACTCATTTACTTACTCAAAAAATATTAAAAAGAAAAATGGTTAGTCACATTCAATTCTGTAAAGATTTTTTTCAATGGGCTGCCGACGTTTCGTTTCTCCTGTGCATCTCCATTTCATGAGTGGACACTTCTTTTGAAAAATTTTAATGGTGTTTTTTTCAAACAGTTTCTACTTTATAATAAACGGCTACGGAGTTACGTCCACCACATATAAATTTAGTTGTATGCATATATATAGCTTTAGAAAATTTGTTTGTTGCGTAGTCGATCTAGACATATATATCTATAGCTTTGGAAAATGTATTTGTTACGTAGTCAATAAACAAGACAACGGTCCCCTCCCTCTCTATGGTTGGTAAAAAATGTACCTACGATCAAGACTGTGACCAATAACAACCCTGACATTTAATGCTTTGTACCAGCGTGGGGTCTATACTGTCGAATGTAAAATAACTTTAGATATGAAAGTGTAAATGCTAAGATATACTAGCACAGCCGCAAAGTGGCTGGTGCTAAGGTTTGTGAACGCCTAAAAGTACATAGTGCTGGTGTTGCTGTTGGTGAACACTGAAACGCACATAGAGCTGAGGAAATCCAAAAGTTAATCTTAAATGTGGTAATTTCAAAGGTTAATCAGTTAACGTGGCAATCATATGGTGGTACAGTAATTTCTTAATATGATTAGGTAAATGTTAAAAAGTAAACACGTTAACTCATGCATTCAAAAATACAAGGAAGTTATGAAGAGTAAATCACATTCATTGATTTGGGAGGACGACTAAGAATATGCCAGCATCTTCAATTGTTAGCCATCAAATTAAAATTTTAGATTAAAAGTTGATTAATTGTGCCCATCTCCAATAGGTATACGCCTTTCGGCTTAATAACATTAAATATTATTTAGTTTCACTACTTTATTTTACTGAGGGGAATTTATTTTTCCACATTTAGCTCATGTTTAAATTTAGTTGGTTGTTACTATAAACCTTAACTTACTACTAACAACCCACAAGCCAGGAAACTTATAACTTAGTAAAGACGGAAACGTCCAGAGACATATCCATGAAAGAGTTCCACTCGAAAGGACACCTATCTCACATCAAATAACGAATAGACAAAGCCTATAGATGTTCACCAGAGGCTATCCACCATGCAACATCCCAATGATTGGAAGGCTGCTACGTGGTTATTGATTACGGTGGATATCCCATGCCATCCCATGCATGGTGGATGTGATGTGTGTTGGTCGTCCATCGTCTCCATTTTCTAATCACATTACATTGTCCACTCACCATGAAGCAATTGATTGTCAGTACCTGTCTCCTCATCCCCTTGCTGTCGACATTCAATTGTCGTATATGGTTATTCACGCCATTAGATCCGCCAAATCCACAAGATCCGCTTGCTCCCACGAGATCTGCCAAACCGCCAAATCCATCGAATCTACTCTCGTTGGCATCCTGGATCCGCCCTACAGTGAATTGCATACTACGAACTAAATGCCTAACCTACCAATGCAGCATAGCTTGCAATTGTATTCAACAAGTTGTTTTTGTTGATGATTGCAGCTTCGTGAGATATGCTTCGGGTCTTCTCCCCAGAGCAGTGGGCTGGGTCGACCTGTGCGTTCTCCCTATTTTCTCCCTGATGGACTGAGTTGGGTTGACCTAAGACAGGTCTTCTCCTCATTTGTGCTAGGTTGGGTTGACATAAGACAGGTCTTCTCCCTAGGTGGATGGGTTGGGTTGATCTGTGGGGATGCCCCTGATCTTCTCCCCATATCGAGATGGGTTGACTTGGAGAACACTCCTTTGAGACCGAGTTGAGCATGACACTTGTCAGAGGAGTGGCAAGTTGTCCTAGGGTGGCACCCAACGTCCCATGGGAGCAAACCATGTGGACATGTCACTTGGGAGTTGACCAAGTGGACACATCATAAGGGAGCACCCCTTGACGATGATGATGACTTATTCTAGTGGGTCGTAGCCCCTAGAAGAGATGAGGACGTCCACAATAGGTGCAACCATGCGTGACATATTGATGTATCTTTTCACTATGATGCCCAGAGACAAGAAGAATCCCAACGTCTTGTGTAGAAGACCTAATGAGAAGACCAACATCTTTTGTAGAAGACCTAATCAGCTAAAGTCGACTTCGATGAAGAGACACCTTTTGGATAGGATAAGTTTAGATTGGACTTATATAAATAGAGAGAACTATCTCTCTTTTTGTCATAACACTTGGATCACTTTCTCTCTCTTGAGTAGCACACACTTCAATTATTCTTGTCTCTTGTGTAGCACTAGCCTCTTGATATTCTAGCGCACTTCTTCTCGGTGATGAGATTTTCTCTTGGACAATTTATTATCTAGTTAAAGGTTGCAGCCCGAGTTTTTCTCCCTTGTGAAGAAGGGTTTCTCAGGATATCTCTTGTGTATCTTGTACATGGTTATCTTCTTGTGATCTTGGATATTTCTATGATGCAATTTATGGTTAGTGTTTATGCTTAATGATGTATATGCTATTGTAAAAATGAATAGAATGTTAACAAGTTGAACAAGCATAAAAATTCAACATGGGATCATAGTAGTGTTCCTAAAGAAGTCATTGCACAAGCTTCTCTAGCATTGCTTCATGTTGACGTCATATTCTTGCTAAAACTGCAACTTCACTTGTAACTGTAACGCCCCCCCCCCCTTCCCTGACAAGCTAAGTTTAGCACCTTCCCTTGATCGTTGGGCCTAAAGTCTTCACAAATAGGTGTGCTCTAGTCCAGGGCATCATCTGCAACTCTCAGATTGCAAAATGGAAGAGTTTGGATTTTTTTGGAAAATTTCGGCCCTAGGGTTTATAGGGTTTTTGCAATCATTGTGGGCAAAGTTCTTGTGGAAGATAGGCTTGACGGAGCCTCTAACTTCAACTCTTGGAAATCAATGTTACTCATCGCTCTAGAGGAGAGTGACCTAATGAAGTTTGTGGAGGAATTTGTACCAGAACCAACAAATGAGTCAGAGAAAACTCATTGGAAGAAAAATGATGCCAAGTCTAGAAAGATAATTATTTACTCTGTGAAACATCATATTATTCCACACATCTCCTCAATGAAGACAACCAAAGAGATGTTTGATGTGTTGAATAAGTTATTTGAAAGTAAGAACACCAACAAATCCATTGCCTTGAAGGACTAGATTCAAAATATTAAAATGACCAAGGCAGATACAGTTGCCACCTTCTTCATGAAAATTGTTGAGATCAAAGATCAGTTAGGCGCCATTGGAGAAATCATTTGAGATGATCTGGTAATGCTAACCCTCAATGGCTCTTCCAAGTCATTGGGAGCCATTCATCCAGAGCATCAGTTGACAATCCAAATTGCCTAAGTTTGATCACTTATGGGAAGACTAGACTCAAGAGGAAACAAGACTTGCAGTGAGAGGTGCACATAGCTCCCATCATGATGAAATTCATGCACTTACCTCTCATGAAAGGAAATGAAGAATAAGAGTAAAAGGTAAGGAAATATTTTAAAAGAAATAAAATCCACATTAGGCTCATGAACACAAGGAGAAAGACATGTCAAAGGTTCAGTGTTACAGATGTGATAAATACAGACACTATTCCAGAGACTGTCCTATATGAAAGAAAGGAAGGAGGCATGAAGCCACTGCCAACGTTGATGAAGATCAACCTCACACCAGATGTGATCCAGTTGAAGATTTCTTCTTCATCTCATCCCTCTCAGGTATGATTCCTACTAGCAATAATATCTGGTTGATTGACAGTGGTGCTTCCAGACATATTACTGGATATAAAGAACATCTCATTGAACTAGTAGAGAAGGATTATTGGTTACATGTTGTACTTGATGACGATGCTAGATATATTGTGAAGGGAACTAGAACCACTTCCCTTCAACTAGACTCAAGTATTCCACATCATTTGAGTGATGTATTGTTTGTACCGGGGATGAGAAGGAATCTTGTCTCTATTTCATCCTTAGAGGACAAAGGCTACAAGGTTGTCTTATCCAATGGAAATTTTTTGCAAGGCACAATAACTCTAGTATGGATTCATCCAATGTAATTGTTGTTCCAAAAGACAACTTGTAGAGATTGATTGTTCATCCAGTTCAGGCTCTTGTACATGATTCTATCAATTTGAGTGAGATTTGGCATAGAATACTTGCTCACTTACATTACAGATCTCTTCCCGCTCTAGGGAAGATGGTGACTGGACTTCCACCACTTCATGTTGAGCATGATGGCATTTGCAGAGGATGTGCTCTTGGAAAGAATGCCAAGGGGACGTTTTTTAGTAGTGACAACATATCCAAAGGAATCTTGGATCTAATACATTCATATTTGTGTGGACCTATGACAATTTCTTCTTTGAGTGGATACTTATACTTTGTGATTTTTATTGATGATTACTCAAGGAAGACGTGGATTTACTTCTTGAAATCTAAGGAGTTAGAAGAAGTATTTGACATATTCCAAGAATTTAAAGCTCACATTGAGAACTTGACCGGAAGGAAGATTAAGACCTTGAGATCAGATAATGGAGGAGAATATACCTCCAGATGTTTCATTGATTTCTGCATTGAGGAAGGGATCAAGAGGGAGTACAGTGTTCCTTACAACCCTCAACAGAATGGAGTTGCAGAAAGGAAAAATAGATCTATTGTGGAAGCAACTAAAGAAATGATCCATGATCATATTTTAATGATGTTTCTTTGGGCAGAAGCATCCATGACAGTAGTATATGTCCAGAACAAAAGTCCTCACAAGATTTTGAAGAACATAACTCCCGAAGAGGCCTTCACCAGAGTTAAACCTGAAGTAGGACACTTCATGATATTTGTGTGTCCAGTATAAATTCATGCACCCAAGGAGAAAGATCAAAACTAGAATCCTTGGGCAAGAAAGGAACATTTGTTAGGTACAATGAATCATCAAAGGCATATCGGATCTACATCTCAGGTCAGAGACAGATCGAAGTGAGTCGAGATGTTTTCTTTGAGGAGGAAGTTGCCTTCATAAAATTGAGAAGGTATCACATAAATACTGACAGTGAGAGAGAGGAAGAGATGGTGTCTTCCCCACCTCACACCCTAGCAATACAGAGAGAGACAAACGAGCCAGTAGAGACTATTGAGCCTATTGATCCTATTGAGCCAGTACATCCTATTGATGTTCCTAGAGAAATTATAGTGGGTCGGAAAAGACATGCCTAGGCTCGTCATACTTTGCACGAGGCAAAGGGACATGCAGCTCCTCGTGGTTCTTTCAGAGAAAGTAAGAGACCCCAGAGTTTCTCGAGTTATATAGCAGCCATGATCCACATCATTGATTTTGAGCCTTCCAATTATGAGGAGGCATCTAGAAAGCCAATATGGAGGGATTCTATAATGGAGGAGCATTAGTCCATCATGAAGAATGATGTGTGGGACATTGTTCCAAGACCCAAAGGGAAGTCTGTTGTGATTTCCAAGTGGATTTATAAGATAAAACATGCAGCTAACAAGAGAATTGAGAAACACAGAGCGATATTTGTGGCCAGAGGATTCTCTCAGGTGGAGGGAATAGACTATGAGGAGACTTGTGCTCTTGTTGCTCGATATACCTCCATTCAGATGATTATTGTGCTTGCTTCAACCTTGGGTTGGAGACTGCATCAAATGGACGTGAAGATAACCTTTCTCAATGGCGAGATTGAGGAAGAAGTGTATATGGAGCAGACATATGGATTTGTGATTCATGGGAAGGAGTCCCATGTGTGAAAGTTGAAGAAATCTCTATATGGACTCAAGCAGGCCCCTCGTGCTTGGTATGTGAGGATTGATGGATAACTAATGAGTCTAGGTTTCAACAAAAGTGTTGTTGATTCCAACCTATACTATAAAGTTGATAATGATGAATCCCTGATTCCTATCCTGTACATAGATGATTTATTCCTCACTGGAGCAGAGCATCTCATTACTTGGTGCAAGCATGAGTTGGATTCTGAATTTGAGATGAAGGATCTCATAATGATGCATTACTTCTTGGGACTTGAGGTATGGAAGAGAACTGATGAGATATTCGTGAGTCAAAGGAAGTACACAGTTGGGATCTTGAGGAGATTTGGTATGACAGACTGTAAGTCCATGACCACACCGATGGTGACAAATTTTAAGAAGTTGAGTGAGTCTTCTTCTGATTTAGACTTGATTGATCCGACTATGTATAGAAAGATGATTGGATCATTGATGTATTTGGTTAATATCAAACCTGATATTTTCTATGCAGTGAATGCAATTAGCCAATTCATGAGTCATCTGAGACATAGGCATTGGGTGACTGTGAAGCATGTGCTGAGATACTTACGAGGCACAGTTGGATATGGCCTAAGATATGCTTCTAGTATTGACATGAGATTGCAAGTATATGCCGATTCATATTGGGTAGGAAGCACAATTGACAGAAAGAGAACCTTCAGATGTTTCTTTAGCCTAGGATCTGCCATGGTTTCCTAGTGTAGCAGGAAGAAAACTTTGGTGGCCCTGAGTACCGCAGAAGCCGAGTACATTGCAGTATGTACGATAGTACGCGAAGCAGCATGGCTTCGCAATCTCCTTCTAGGATTGTTTGGTCATATGTTGGATACCACCATGATACATTGTGACAAATAGAGTTGTGTGAAGCTCTAAGAGAATCTAGTATCTCATGACAGTACCATACATGTTGAGAACGAGTATCACTATATTCGTGATATGGTGCAGAGGAAGGCAGTTTGAGTGGAATATATTCCTATCGATGAGAAGATCCTAGATGTTCTCACCAAACCCCTTGTCAAGTCGAAGTTCGTGTACTTTTGTGATAAACTTGGCGTGACAAAGAATGTCCCTCTTGTTGAGAGGGAGTGTTGATGATTGCAACTCGGTGAGACATTCTTTGGGTCTTCTCCCAGAGCAGTGCATTGGGTTGACTTGTGCATTTTACCTATCTTCTCCCCGATGGAATGAACTTGGTTGACATGAGACGAGTCTTCTCCTCAGTTGTGTTGGGTTGGGTTGACCTAACACGATACTTCTCCCCAAGTGAATGGGATGGGTTGATCTATGGGGGTGCCCTTGATATTCTCCCCATATCGAGCTGGGTTGACTTAGAGAATGCTCCTCTAAGATTGAGTTGAGCATGACACTTGTCAGAGGAGTGACAAGTTGTCCTGGGGTGGCACCCAACATCCCATGGGAGTAGACTATGTGGACATGTCACTTGGGAGTTGACCAAGTGGACACATCATGAGGGAGCAACCCTTTCACTATGATTCCCAGAGACAAGAAGAAGTCGAACACCTTGAGTATAAGACCTAATCAGAATCCCAACGTCTTGTGTAGAAGACCTAATCAACTAAAGTCGACCTGGATGAAGAGACACCTTTTGGACATGATAAGTTCACATTGGACTTGTATAAATAGAGAGAACTATCTCTCATGTTTTCATAACACTTGGATCACTTTTTCTCTCTTGAGTAGTGCACACTTGGACTATTCTTCTCTCTTGTGTAGAGCTAGCCTCTTAAGATTCTAGTGCACTTCTTATTGGTGATGAGATTTTCTCTTTGACCATTTATTATCTAGTGAAAGGTTGCAGCTGGTGTTTTTCTCCCTTGTTAAAGAAGGATTTCCCAGGATATCTCTTGTGTATCTTGTGCATGGTTATCTTCTTGTGATCTTGGATATTTGTCTGATGCAATTTATGGTTAGGGTTTATTCTTAATGATGTTTATGCTATTGTAAAAATGAATAGAATGTTAACAAGTAGAAAAAGAATAAAAATTCAACAGTTTTTTCTATTCGGTGCATAGCTAGATCGAAGAGAATTTCTGGGCATTTTGAGTTTTGCATACTTTCTTGAGGTTGTCTAGAATTTAGAGCATGCAATTATCTCTCTTGGGTAAGTCTCATTCTCTTTCACAACAGCATGTGAAGAATTCAATTATCTCTCATGGGTAGTTACGTCTCATTCTCTTTCACAACAACATCCGGTTTCAGATATGGAAAATGCTTGTTGCTCACACGAAGCTTTGTTCCAACATGACAGTAATCCCACAACATCATATCCAAAACGTCTATGATATTCGACACCATGATGGTTTTTTGAACGTTCTTGTTGTTGCATGGAATTCTCGTTGAGGACTAACCTAAGAACCTTGGTTATCACATTGTGGGTTTTCACGATTCTCAAAACTTTGCGTCTTGTCTCCTCCATTCTATGCCCCAAGGCACAGTTTCCCACTCGTGGCCCACTGAAAGAAAACACAGTCACTGGAACTTTAGCCTTACCTCCAACATTCTCGTTGGAATTAAGCTCTTAACCAATCTGATATTCCGTTAGTACAACCAAGGCTACACCCAATGTAATATCCCCAAGGACGAGCCCCCAGTTGTATTTATGAATTGTAAACATGTTTTGTAGGCTGGTGAGATGAGTGTTGATAAGCTAGTGGGATTATGTGTTTACTAGGACGGAGAGCCTAAGTGTTAGAGGCCAGGAGCTTGATTTTGTATATGTAATTATGCATATCATTAATAAAATATAAAAATCGTTGCATGCAGACCAACCACGAAGAAAGAGTGATGGGGGACTAAGCTTCCACAAGGTTGGGTAAGGGAGGAGGCTAAGTGTGTGGGCCTAGGGGATAAGCTAGGGGGCCTACCTTTAAAGGGGATAATAATTTATTATTATTTCCTAAAGGCTAAGGTGGACAATTGACCAAGTGTTGTCCTAAGTTCCTTAAAAAGAAACATATGCTAAATGGAGTGCATGCAGCTCTAGGAAGACAGGTGTCGACCTAGACGCATGCAGTTAAAACCCAAAGAGTCAAATGATGATGGGGGTGATTCCCATTCATTCAACCTCTGTTGGAGTTCGTTGGTGGTCCTCCATATGAAATCATTTTGCCTCTGCATATAACCTCTGCATACCCTCACGCATCTCTGAAACCAGAAATGGTTAAGCCATCCTCTGTTCACTTTTTGAGAAGCCTGACGCATCCTGTAACTGCCTGAGCCTTGCTATGTCTTGGTGTTCGACTGTTACAATTTGGGTGTTCATAATCGTTTTCCCTGTTGTTGTTGCTATCACCCGCACCTTGTTGGAATTGAGTCGAAAGTGGTTGAAGAGGCAGGTTGTCAGGCCTGTGAGAAGCTCTCTCCAGGTGAGAAAGTTTATTGGGAAGTGGTTTTCTCCTAGAGAGAGTCTAACACCAACTACGGAGCTCTGAGAATTCTTGATCCGGCCTATTGATGAGACCCTGAGAGGGGAAGTGGAGCAGCCGATGGACTGTGGAATAGTGAAGGTGCATATTCCCAGGGTGGAATAAGCATGCGGGGAATGAGAGTCCATGAGTAGTGGGCATAAGAAGGCTCCTGGAGAGAGTCCTTCCAGTTTCACTATGCAGTTTCCTGTGAGCTTAGCCTAGTCTAGGATTCCCTTGCCCTGGGTGGAGATTAGTCCCAGCTCGAGGGTGACCCACTGTTGAGCGTGCTGAGCAGCGCGGTCTTTGGCTGGGAGGTTTGTGGAAGGTTTGTACATAGGTGGTGGATTTACTCCAGCTAAAAGATAAGTATCATTTATGTGCCTAATTATGTATGTTATGCATGTTTGTGCTACTCGTAAATGTATCATGTGTTCTGTTTCATGTGGATTTACTGTTAATCTTGTTTGAATATGAATGGTAACAATAACTCTGTATTATGTGTTTTATTTCGATTAAAATGCATGTTATATATGTGTGTGTGTGTGTGAATGTTTCGCATAATAACATTACTCGACCTATGGATGGCTGGGGACATTACAATTTGGTATCAGAGCTAAGTAATGTGTCAGAGTAGTGGCATTGCCTGACCTGTTGGTGGTTGGGGATGTTACAATATGGTATTAGAGCCAAGGTTTCAACACTGAGCCTGGATGGGCCATGCTAGTGGAAGTTGAAGCAAAATATTCAGAAAGAATTGTTGTCGAAGTAGGTAAAACTTGAGTTCAGAGCCAAGGTTTCAACGATGAACCTAGATGGGCTGGACAAGTGGTATTTGGACCTAAGGTTCCGAGTGGAAATTGTGTCTGGAGGAGCCAATTTTGAACCTCAAAACGTTCCTAAGTGCTAAGAGGTTACTTTTGTCGTGTTGCGAAGCTCAGGAGGGGTAGCAGTATTATAAAACCGCGACAGACGTGGTATTTGGCCACAGGGAGAGAGATCACAACACGTGTGGTGTTGGGACCGTAGGATCTGTTTAGAAGGAAGGGAAATCCTTTACGACCGTCAGATCTGGAGAAGGTGCAGGAGGGTTATCCTGGAATCCCTTCAGACTTCGCGACGTTGGTGAAGTGAGATGCAAAGATAAGAGGAAGGTTGAAACCTGAAACTCCGAAGTCATGGGTAAGATCTACACTGTAGATTGGAGGAAAATATCTTGACTATTGGATCAAGCAGAGGAGCAGATTGTAATTCCGGAAGTTCGACGATCGGAAGAAGTGGGATGTGCAGATTTACAAACCTTCAAAGTTCAAAGTTCTGAAGCGAAAAGTAGACGTGGTGGGGTCGGATGATGTCGCCAAGGGTGACGGGGACCTTTCCTAGGCATGCCACCTACCACCACTTTAGATGGCGACATTTTTATTATGTGGACCGAGAGGGTAAAGAAGTCTGGAAGTTCGGAAGTCAAATATTGAAAGGAAGAAATCAAGAAAACTCTCGAAATCCGAAGTTCTTAACCTCCGATGCTGAGAAGTCTCGAACTTTCGAAACCCCAAAGCTCCGAAGTCCTGAATCTCCGAAGTCCCAAAACCCAGATGATGGAAGTCCACAATGGGTATCAGCCATTGGATGCTGGGTATAAGTAGATCGTTGATCCAGCCTATTTTGCGAGTTTGTTAGTTCGGAACTCAGAAAATGGTTGTGATGTGCTTTGAATACTTTCGAAGCCATAGGCCCAAAGTTCCGAGTAAGCGCCTATCGATCTAGCGCTTGGTCACAACCCTTGATCGCATGGGTTGGGATCTAAGAAAAAAGGGGCTAGTGCCCAACAATTATAGTAGAGAAGAGCTCAGAAAGAAGAAATCTGCGGAGATTCTTGATTGAATGAGAATCACTGAGAATGAAAATTGAACATTTTCTTGAATTAGAGTGGTTTATGAATGCCCTGAAATGTTTTAAGGGATGATGTACTAACTTTTTTCGATTGACTTCACATTGTGTTTAGAGAGTCAACGATTGGAAGAACCGAACTGAATTGTCATAGAGTGCAGAAAATTGGAGGAGGCACAGAATGCTTCTAGCTTAGAGAATGAAGCAAGAGGAATGGATGTCCATTTGGGAGTTGAAGGATCGAAGTCCAATGGGTAAGGATAAGACATAGACAAGGAAGGAAACATGTTGAAAATCATTGAAAGATTGCAGAAGGATGTTCAAACTCACCAAGAAGATCAAAGAAAGCTCATGAAAGCCAAGAATCAACAAGGAGAATTCAACTTAAAGTTGATGCGGAGCTTGGAAAGGATAGAAAAGAAGTTGGATAAAGAGACTGAATCAAGAAAAACAAGTAGTCGCAGGACCCTTGAGAGGAAAAGATGATCAAGAAGCATTAGCAGGCATCATCGTCACTCCCTAAAGCAGTCCAATAAGGAGGCACACAGTAGTTCAAGCCTGTATCCTACCGGAAGACATAGGAGAAATAAACAAGATTAAACCTCCTATGTTTGATGGAGAGCACCAAAAGGAGGAAGATGTTGAGACATGGTTGCTTGGCATGAGGAAATACTTCCAACTGCAGAACTATTCTGTTCATGCAGAAGGAATAATTGTGATGTATCAACTGAAAGGAAAAACATCCATGTGGTGGGATCAACTTGTGCGGGTGCAACACATTAAAGAGAAGAATATTACTTGGAAAGAATTCAAGAAGTATTTCGAAAATAAATACTTGACTAAAATATACGTTGACATAAAGATGAAAGAATTCTTTGAACCCAAGCTGGGTAGCATGTCTATTGATGAATATAAGCGAAGGTTTTTGGAATTGCTGAAGTATGTTCCATTCATCAAAGATGAGACTGTCAAAATTCAAAGGTATTTGAGTGGTCTACCACCTTCCATCGGTGACAAGATCCAGTATGATGATCCTAAAACTATGGAAGAAACTATAAGAAGAGAAAAATGCTTATATGAGCAGCAAAGAGAAAAGCCCACTTTTCGGAAGACTTGGGATGACCAAAAGAAGTTCAATAAAGAGCAGAGGCAGAAGGGAAACAAACCTCCCTTTTTTAGAAACAATCCTTAAAGACAACCATCTTTTAGAGAGAAAAGAATGACTAAATTAGGGGGACAAAGGCCAAGGCAGACGCCCATTCAGTGTTGGGGCTGTCAGGGAAACCACAAGTACACAGATTGTCCCCAAAAAAATAGAAAAGTGAGAGTTGTAGAATAGAAGTAGAATACCAAGGATCTACGCAGCCCTGGACAACAAGCAAGATGAATTTCAATTACACATAATTGACGTGGAAGGTATGATAAAAAACCATGCCTTTACTATTTTAATTGATTCAGGGACTAGCCATAGTCATATAGATCCTAGAGTGGCGAAAAGTTTGCAATTGTTGAGAAGAAAACATGGAAAATCTTGGTTAGTTCAGTTGGCTACAGGAACCAAGAGAAAGGTTACAGAATTGGTTAAGTCATGTCCAGTGGACATGAATGGAGTGAGCACAAGAGATGAATTGAACGTCCTACCTTTAGCTTCCTATGACTGTCTAATTGGGATGGATTGGTTGGACTAGTACCATGCCATCCCAGACTGTCGTAACAAGGCATTCACTTTCCTGGATGAGGAGGGGAATCAGACAATCCAAGATATTCCCAGAGCAGTTGTTGTTAGAGAAATCTCAATAATGCAGCGAAATAAGTGCTACAGGAAAGACTGTCAATTATTTGCAGCGCACATGGAGGAAGCACCTAAGGATAAAGTATCAAAGATCGAAGACCATGTGGTACTTAAGGATTTTAAATATGTATTCCAGGAAGTACCAGGACTACCCCCGAAAAGAGATATTGACTTCTCTGTAAACCTGATTCCTGGAGTATCTCCCGTGTCAAAAATGCCTTACAGGATGAGTACACCAGAGCTGAAATAACTACAACTGCATCTTGAAGAGATTCAAAAGAAGGGGTATATATGCCCAAGTGTGTCACCTTGGGGTGCCTCGGTCCTGTTCGTGAAGAAGAAGGATGGGACATTGAGAATGTGCATCAATTTCAGACAATTGAACAAAGTGACTATTAAGAACAAATATCCTCTGCCAAGGATCGATGATCTCTTTGATCAGTTGAAGGATGCTAAGATATTTTGAAAAATAGATCTCAGGTCAGGATATAACCAGGTAAGAATAAAGGATGAATACATCAACAACACCGCCTTCAGAACAAGGTACGATCATTATGAATTCACATTGGTGCCATTTGGGTTGTCAAATGCACTTGTTGTTTTTATGTGCCTAATGAATGGTGTATTCAGGGAATATCTGGGCAAGTTTGTCATAATCTTTTTGGACGACATCCTGGTGTATTCCAATTCGGAGGAAGAGCATGAACACCATCTGAGGATGGTGTTGCAAGTGCTAAGAGAGCACCAGTTGTATGCCAAATTGAGCAAGTGCTCATTTTATCAAAAACATATCCATTACTTGGGGCATATCATTTCAGAGGATGGGATAATTGTGGATCCTGAAAAAATAGAAGCCATCAGAGAATGGTCAGTGTCGAAGAATGTAACAGAAGTCAGATCCTTTATGGGTCTAGCTGGCTATTACAGAAGGTTCATTGCAGGATTCTCAAGGATAGCTCACCCTATCACTTCCTTGCAAAGGAAGGAGAACAAATTTCAATGGACAAAATATTGTGAGAAAAGATTCCAACAATTAAAGTAGCTTTTAACTAGTGCTCCAATCCTGAGGATTGCAGATCCAAATGAGGATTTCATAGTGTGTATCGATGCATGGAAAGAAGGACTGGAAGGAGTCCTCAGCCATAATGGATTTGTAATATGTTATGAGTCTAGGAAGTTGAAAGAGAACGAAAATAACTATGTCACTCATGATTTGGAGTTGGCAGCCATTGTTCACGCTCTAAAGAAATGAAGGCATTACCTCATAGGAAGGAGGTTTGAATTGAGGATAGACCATAACGGTCTGAAGTATTTGTTTGATCAACCAACTTTAAATGTTAGGTAGAGTAGATGGTTGAAATTCCTTTGTGAGTACGACTTTGATATCAAGCATATCAAAGGGAAAGAGAACAAGATGGTTGATGCACTCAGTAGGAGAGTGCATGAACTACATGCTACAACCATTAGCATGTACCAAACTGATATTAAAGGAAGAATTTTGGAAGCTGCAAATGCAGATCTGCAGCACATGGAATTGGTAGTAAGCCTGCGGCAAGGTAAGATTCTACAGAGAGTGGAAGATTATAAGTTGGAATTTGATGGAACACTCCTGTACAAAAACAGAGTTTATGTACCTAATGTCCAGGAATTGAAAATTACGATTTTGAAAGAAATGCATAATGTGCCTTATGCTGGGCACCCTGAATATCATAAAACTATGGCAGTAATCAAGAGCCAATACTTTTGGCCAGGTATGAAGAAAGAAATTGCAGAATACATCGCGATATGTATGGAGTGTCAGAAGGTTAAAGCTGAGCATAGACACCCAACAGGGTTGCTACAACCTTTACCCATCCCTGAGTGGAAGTGAGAAGTGGTGACAATGGATTTCATCACAAGATTTCCCAGAACCGGTAAACAACATGATTCAATCATGGTGGTGGTGGACAAGCTTACGAAAGCTGCCCATTTTATTCCATTAAAGACTGCTCACAAGGCATCTAATGTTGTCGATATCTTTATGAGGGAAATAACATGATTGCATGATATTCCCAAGACAATTGTGTTTGACCGAGACCCGAAATTTACCTCAAAGTTCTGGAAGAGGTTATTCAAAGGGTCTAGAATGAATCTGAACTTCAACACAACCTATCATCCCGGGTCTGATGGGAAGATAGAGCTGGTGAATCGAGTAATAAAAGACATGCTAAAGATGTATGTGATGGACAAACCATCTAAATAGGAAGACTACCTACACTTGGTAGAATTCTCCTACAACAATGGGTTTCAAGCATCATTGAAGATGATCCCATTTGAAACACTTTATGGAAGAAAGTGCAACACTCCAATAAGCTGGGATAACCCAGCTAATAGAACAGTGGTTGGATCAGATTTTTTCAAGGAAATGGAAGAGTAAATGTTAAATATTAAGCAGAATTTGAAGGTTTCCCAAGAAAGACAGAAGAGTTATGCTGATAAGAACAGGGAGTTTAAAGTGGGTGATCATGTTTCTCTGAAAGTGAAAGCCAATAGAAGCTCCCTGAGGCTGGGAAACTATTCAAAGTTGGCAGCCATATTTTGTGGACCATTTGAAATCCTAGAAAGGATTGGACCAATTGCATATATGCTTGCATTACCTGCATCCATGACTATACATAATGTGTTTCATGTCTCATTGCTTAATAAATATATACCTGATGCTAATCATGTTATTGATTGGAATGTGATTCAGGTGGAGCAAGAATGTGTCTTGCAAGTGCATCCTGTGCACATATTGGATCGGAAGAGAAAACAACTCCGAAATCGAACCATAGGGTTCGTAAAGGTCCAGTAGACCTGGTACGGTCCTAATGACATGACATGAGAGCATGAAGATTCTATGCGAGCATAATACCTGCATCTTTTTGAAGATTTTGGAAATCTTGTTGATGATGTGTAAAGAGTTGCACCGAGGACAGTGCAAAAATAAGGGGAGGGGATTGTAATATTCCCAAGGACGAGTCCCAGTTGTATTTATGAATTGTAAACATGTTTTTTAGGCTGGTGAGCCGAATGTTGATAACTTGGTGGGATTATGTGTTTACTAGGCCGGAGAACCTAGCTGTTAAAGGCCAGGAGCCTGATTTTGTATATGTAATTATGTAGATCATTAATAAAATATAAAAATTGTTGTGTGCAGACCGACCATGAAGAAAGATTGATGAGGGACTAAGCTTCCACAAGGTTGGGTAAGAGATAAGGCTAAGTGTGTGGGCCTAAGGGATAAGCTAGGGGGCCTACCTCTAAAGGGGATAATAATTTATTATTATTTCCTAAAGGCTAAGGTGGACAATTGACCAAGTGTTGTCCTAAGTTCTTTAAAAATGAACCTATGCTAAATGGAGTCCATGCAACTCCAGGAAGACAGGTGTCGACTTGGGCGCATGCAGTTAAAACTCAAAGAGTCAAACCGTGATGGGGGCGATTCCCATTCATCCAACCTCCGTCGGAGTTCGCTGGCGGTCCTCCATCTGAAATCGTTTTGCCTCTACGTCTAACCTCTGCATACCCTCACGCATCTCTGAAACCAGAAATGGTGAAGTCGTCCTGTGTTGACTTCCTGAGAAGCCTGAAGCATCTTGTAACCACCTAAGTCTTGCTATGTCTTAGTGTTCGACTGTTACCATTTGGGTGTTCATAAGCGTTTTTCCTGTTGTTGTTGTCACCCATACCTTGCTGGAATTGAGTCGAAAGTGGTTGAAGAGGCAGGTTGTCAGGCTTGTGAGAAGATCTCTCTAGGTGAGAGAGTTTGCTGGGAAGTGGTTTTCTCTTAGAGAGAGTCCAACACTAGTTACAGAGTTCTGAGAATTCTTGATCTGGCCTGTTGTTGAGACCTTGAGAGGGGAAGTGGAGCAGTTGATGGACTGTGGAATAGTGAAGGTGCATATTCTCAGGGTGGAACAGGTATGTGGAGAATGAGAGTCCGTGAGTAGTGGGCGTAAGAAGGATCTTAGAGAGAATCCTTCCAGTTGCACTGTGCAATATCCTGTGACCTCAGCCTGGTCTAGGATTCCCTTGCCCTGGGTGGAGCTTAGTCCCGGCTTGGAGGTGACCCATTGCTGAGCGTGCTGAGCAGCGTGGTATTTGGTTGGGAGGTTCATGGAAGGTCTGCATGTAGTTGGTGGATTTACTCTAGCTAAAAGATAAGTATCATTTATGTGCCTAATTATGTATGTTATGAATGTTTGTGCTACTGGTAAATGTATCATGTGTTATGTTGCATGTGGATTTACTGTTAATCTTGTTTGAATCTGAATGGTAACAACAACTCTGTGTTATGTGTTTTATTTCGATTAAAATGCATTATATATATGTGTGTGTGTGTGTTTGTGTGTATGAATGTTTCGTGTAATAATGTTACTTGACCTATGGATGATCGAAAACGTTACAATTTGGTATCAGAGCTAAGTGGCTAGGGACATTACACCCAAGTTGTGACCAATGATTGTAATACTGATTTCTTCGCCCTCATACAATTGTACCAATCTTTGCACCTCGTTCACGGCTTGCTCCGAAGCACTTTGTCCTTCGGGGTTCTTTGTAGTGAACAAACTCCAAAACCCACTCTCCACCTTTGGATGTAGTGAATAAATTATTATTACAATCACTCGTCACAACTTGGTTGCAGCCTTGGCTGTACTAACGACATACCATATTGGTCAATAGCTCAATTCCAACAACAATGATGGAGGTAAAGCTAAGTTTCCAGTGACTATGTTTTCTTTCGATGGACCACGAGTGGGAATGTTGAAAACGGTGACAACAAACTCACCCGTGAATAGAAATAATCCATTGTAACAAATCCATCTAAATTAGAATATGGATTTTTCTAAATTAGAATAGGATGTTTCTAATTAGAATATGGATTTTTCTATTTAATTGAAT
>JASDQU010105442.1:143522-154471 GCA_032191745.1 Picea mariana | reverse complement strand
TCAAGAGTCCAAGTAGGATTTTTTGGAGGCTTATTTGGTGTAGAAGTTCCCTTTTTGGGTGGCATGTTGGCCAAGTATCACTTTTGAACCTTGATTTTGAGGTGGTTCTGCTAGACAATATTTCTTCTATTGTATCTCCCAAGTTTCGGCCCTTCTAGGTATGAAACTTTCTCTTATGTATTTCTCTGATATTTCTTCTCTGCAATGCCACAGGTCTGATCAAAATTGGATGTGCCAAGTGGAATTTATGGTAACTTCCCCACGACTTGCTGATTTTTGGCCTTTCTAGGAGATCTCACTTGTATAGTGTGCCCCGCACAAACTAACTGCTACAAAATTCTGAAACTCGCACCCAAAATACTATAGACTATCCACGATCCAATGCAACTAGTCCCACACAATTTGGATACTCTAGGAAGACGTTATGATTGTTTTACCTAGAACACCTTCTTGAGACTAGTCAATATGACTAGTCAGATACTCTATCTTACACAGGGCGTATCTACAAATTTAAGATGACCCAGAATCTGAAATTTTTACCATAGATACCTTACTAATTTCTGTAAATATCCTCTAGATCTTAGGGTCTGAAATGTTACAGAAAATTGTTTATATAGAAAATTCCGCAATGACTCAGTTCAGGGTGATTCCAGAACCCTATCTTGTACAAGATGTATCTCTGAAAGTATAAGGCCTCAAGAGCTGAATTTTCAACCCAACATACCTTTATCCGTCTACTAAATATCCTCCTATCCGTTCCTTCTGAAACATTGTAGAAAACAAGTTATAGCAAAAATGCCAAGGTGTCTCAGATGTAGCAGCAAAACCCCAAGACCTTGAGCTCTGATACCATATGTTAAGAACCAAATATCAATATAGCATAGAAAATCCTCAGAAAAAGTACTCAATGCCTTGAAAAAGAGATAATTTTAGATAATAAGCCTCTTCGAGTGGGAAACCTCCTTTTACCCCACTTAAATTTTCAAGTACAAGATGATTCAAAATGAAAATGTCTCCTTGGTATATATAGGAGACAAGGAGGTATAATTACAACTAATGGCCTAAAGCCGACATAAATAAAATAACATTACTAATCTAATATGCCCCAATTAATGGGTAATGAGCCAATATTAGGGCTTAACATCTAGTGTGTTAATGAACTTGTGAAACCATTGCTCTTGTGGAATGGTTCTCAAGCTTCCTCGCAACTTCACACATGGTCCTTTGGGTAGCTTCGACCTGTGTACCTAACTTTGAATCCTTCTACTTGTGCTAAGAACTGCGCGGTCATCAGGGTACGACATTATACCCATTCTGTAATGTTTTTTTTGTGTGTCCCCCACCATCCCGCTGGTGTTTCTTTCAAGGCCTCATCCATTGCCAACAATCTATGTTGTGTCAGTACACTTGCTTCGAATTCCAAAAAGAATGTTTCTAAAGGATTCAGACCATCAAAGGTGGGAAATTTACTTACTGTTGTGCTGATCCAACAAACTTCTCTGGTTAATCTAGCACATCTCCTTGTAGATACTTCATACATTTTGTTTTTCCAATTCTCTAGTGCTTCTTCTAAATATAATGAACATGCATTATCACTTTACCAGCTTAGGTTTCCATCGTATGTAGGATTAATGTAATTCTGCAGTCTCGTTGTTAGTTTGTATATGTTTTCTAGTTCATAGGCGTGGTCTTCTTCTCTGATGGGTTCTGTGTATCGTTGAACTTCAATTGGATATAAAGGTGCAATGACCCTAAGGCCATCTCTTTCAAACGTCATACATCTTTTCTTTAAATCAAGCACAGTGGAATTATTGAAATCCCAATCAATTCCTAACAGTGCAGAGTAAGGGCTGCTATCATCAACTATCTCAATTACCTCAAAATCTGCAAATGTTCTTACTCCGTCGATGTCCACAGGGACATGTTCCAATCTACCAAAGGGGCTTATTGCCTGTTGATTAGCCATCCTAATCCTGATAGGGGAATATATCAACTTTGGTTTTCCCATCAGTTACTAGGTTTGCTTCATCATGACATTGACCTTCAACCCTAAGTCGAGGACCACATAGTCTATATCATATTCTCCTATCTGAGCATTCAAGCGTAGTTCCTTATTTTTCCTTCTCTTCTTGGATAGTTGATGTACTGTTTTATTTAGTAAAGGATCTATCTTTCCTATCTCATACTATCTGATTAAATTTTGTAGCTCTTGTACAACACTCTTATCCTGAATCAACTTAATACAAGTATATAAAAATTCCATGAGCTTGCTTACCTATTGTCCCTCTTTTGGCAAAGTAGACTGATCGAATGCCAGAGGAATTCCATATTCTCTTACTTCTGGTCGTGTCTTTGATGAAGAACCTTGGTATCCTTTGAACTCTTTTCTTGCCTCCTCAAATATTTGTCTTTCTTTCTTTTCATCAAAGGTTTGGGTCTTATCTATAGCTTTCCTAAATCCTGAGTCTTCTATAGTCTTTCCTTAGGTTAGTATGTTTTCTCCTATAACAATGCCTCCTCTAGTGATAATAANCCTATATAATGTGTTTGAAGGAACTACAGTAGCTGCAAGTAGTGCAAGGGTTCTAAAATTCCCTTGCTAAGTGTCTAGGTTGTGCGCAGTTGTAACAGATGATATTCCCTCGGCCTCGACCCATACCTCCTCCTCATCTTCATCCTTTGAATCCACTGCGAGGATTGAAGTTTCCTCTCCCAGGGGAGTTATACTGCATAGTTTTTCCTTATTGTTTTACTTCACCTTGAATTTTGTATATGTATATTAACCTTTCATGCATGAGGTCATAATCCGTACAAACCCTATCATCATTCCCCACAGACTTATAGAACGTGAAATACAAATTTGTAGGTGTCTGAACATATTTTTTCATGTAATAACACTCACCAGGGCGTTGTCTATTTCTGCATACCTCACACCAGGGTAGGGTGACTTGTTTCAAAGGGCTCAGAGCTCCAGAGGCCAAGTATTCATGAAATATGGGACAATGCTCCTTGTCATGGCCTTCTGATCTACATCTGACACACCATATGTCTTCTATTTTATTGTTTCCCTTGTCTTTCTTTATATCTTCGACCTGCAGAGACAAACTAGTTAGCTGACTCAAGATTTGACTCATACCTGAGCTGGATTCTCCCATAGGGGTTGATTCCAACTTCATGGAGATCTCCAATGCCTCAGCCTATGAAGCAATCTTCTGTTGCATCAGAGGAACTCTAATGTGTGGTAAGAGGGAAACAATAAACCATTCTTTGTTCTACTCATCTGGGATCTAAAAATTCAATCGGCCCATTAAGGTCTTAAATATTTGATATAATTCCCAAATAGGTTCGACTACCTTCTACTTGATCTCTTTTAGCTCTGTAATACATTGTGAATCTGACTTGGGTTTCTTGAACTCTGCAATCAATGCATTCTTGATCTCATTCAATGGCTTAGGCTGTGCAAGTCCTTGGACAAGCTTCATGTACCAGCTCAGTGTGCATCCCTTAGGGTAGTACTAAACTGAGTTCTTTTAATAGCTTCATCGGTGAGATACTTAATATTACATATGGCTTCACATAGGAACCAGTGTTGATCAAGGTCTTCAGACCCATCTCACCTAAAAATAGGGAGCCTCATCTCGTCTGCCATAGATCTTCCTAGGGTTCCTGACTGAGTATGTGGTGGACTACTAGTGACAGTTCTCTGAATGCTCTCATGGCTTGGATTACTCTGATTGCTTAATGCTACTGAATCAACATGAGGGATAATAGTACTTACTTCAGCACTCTACGCAGTTCCTGAAGTTTCTGTCTCTTCCCGGTGAGGATCTTCATCTTTCCCTTCCTCTGCCCTAGCGGGTTCTAAATTCTCTTCATCCGTCAGATCTACCTCTTCTCCACTATAGAAACCCTCGTCTCTGTAATTTTTCTTAAACAAGTTCACAAGATGAACTTCTCTTAATGCTCTCCCACTGCGCGTATGTCCAGCCTCTGTGTCATTGTCGATGTTCATATTTTTGAACATTATCTTTTTCAACTCCGACCAATCTACTCTATCTTCAAGATGTTCTTCTCATGCAATAGCATCTTGATCTTCAACTTCAAAAAATGTAAAAATTTTCCTCTGGGTTCCTTGAAGAAATATCTCTCATCTTGGCTATATGACTCTACTCTGTCAACAACAAACTCGGCGATGTACCCTCCAATGGTGCTATCAAACAAGTGATATACTACTCTTGACATAGAATTATCAACTCTCTTGACCTTCTTGATCAACACCGATGTCCAAACCACATGAGGTCTAGATCTGATCTCAAACTCGGTATCTGCTAACCTAGCTAACCACTCATATAGCTCCTGATGGATTCCTCCAAAGAAAATCTCATCTACATTAGTAAATATATATTTCTCCAACCAATCCTCCATATTAATATTAGGGTTCTCATTTTGGGCTTCGGCGAAGTCCTTTTCTTGATTCTCTATCCACTTCTGAATCTCTATCTTTGATGGGAACCACCTTGAAATTCCCTCAAGAAGATTCTAATCCCGACAATGAAACCATTTTTTGGCACAGGGGCAGACCCAGGGTTCATCTCTAAGAGCACACCAATAATCCCTAACTATTGTCCCTTTCAAAAACACCTGCGAAGCAGATGCAGTCTCACCCAAAGCAACTATGGGGGGGTTGTAGGACATAGATGTATACAACCAATGGGAATATCAAGTGGATCTAATACTAGAACAGTACAACATGAATATATCACTTATCGGCTTAGATCTACTCCACACAACTATCTATCATATCTAATTCAGTAATGCAATAGCAGTGTATCAAATAGAAAATAGCATAATATCAATCACACACTACACAAAGTATACGTGGTTCACCCTCTCTCTAGGGCTACGTCCACAAAAATCTACTTTATAATATTTTAAGATGAAGCATATAGTTCTTGTCTGCGCTCTCAGCTAGAATATCTTCTTTCTTCTCCTCGCTATCTCTCCCCTCCCTGCACACCCAGCTGCAGGGTTGATATTCGCACCCAGCGGAATATCTTACAATACAGAGGGCTCTTGTACTCAACACTTCTCCCTCTCTCAATATTACTCACTCAATCATACAATGAAAAAGACAAAAGAAACAATCATAACACTAAAAACAACCCATCCCAGGTCCTTTTGACCTTTATTTATACATTACAATCACTCATTGACAGCCTTAGGTCGAAACCTAGGTCTCAAAACCCTATATACCAAAACCCAAGGTGTCTAAAACCCTAGGTTAACTTGACCCATGTTTTCAGGGCCTCATCAACCTGTCTCTCCTTCCTTCATGCGCGGTGCTCCAAAGAATCCAACGATGGCATTTACCTCTTGTTTAGCTTTCCATGATCCTTCTTTCTTGTTGATCTATCATCCTTGATCTCCTCATCCGCTGGCTTGCTTCCTTTTACTTCGCTCCATCTTTTCTTCTCTTTTGCTTGCTTCAACCCAGTAACAGTCACTGTGTCTTCCGCGCAGTTCGTATTTTGGATTTTATTCCTTACTCTTCGCTTACTTTCATAACCAAGGGCCAACAATCATCTTCAAGTCTTCATGGTGAAACTCTTGATTTGTGCCTCAATGAAGAACTACCTGAAAAACTGTCGAATTTGGATGATGAAAACTCGGAAAAATTTCACTGTGTAAGAATGTGAGCCAAATTTTTTTCCATTTGTTCAATAAGGTGAAATCCAATATGATGAGAGTGAATCAAGAGAATTGAATCAACTACAAGTCTAAACATCCCTAAAAATTCCTGACAATTCAATCAATGTCAAGATGCAATGTAGAAGGATCTTGTTGTCCTCTGCTAGGTTTAATGACCATCTATGTGAACCAAATGTCCACATCATTACTCTCAAAATCAATATCCATGTGTATGATTCAATTGCAATACATTGAACCATAATTCTACCAAATTATACCATCTATAGACTACAGTTTCCCATCTAGCAAATTTGATGCACATCTAATATATGTGTTGTCGAAACTTTAAGTAAAACAACCATCTTTAATAACATCATCAATTCCCCCCTTTGTCCACTGAAACAAGAGACCAAAATTGGTTTCATCAACCATCTTCACTTGATTTTTAAACTTCCCCCTTAAGGTGTATGCGAGTTTTGTTATGTTCCAAGACGCATCTTTACTCAAGTTTGAATTCTTCGGTAAGACTATAATAACTGCTTGGTTTTTTGATGACCAATACTAAGGATCGATCCACTCATAGTGAATATTCAATCTTGTAAGTTTGTTTAAAAACAAATTTATTTGATTCATGATTCTTATTGCCACAATTCTGACAAGGATGGATATCAAAACATTGACTCTCGATGTGACCAACTCAATTGCAGTGTTTGCATTTTTTGTTCTAATGTTGAACTAGAACATGTGAAGGAGAATGTTCTTGAAGGAATCCAACACTTTGAAATTGGATTGGTTTGGAATAATTGAGAATATGAAAGGTAACTTCCTTGTCATATCCAAGTCCTATTTTTTTCTTGTTGTAGTTGATTTCTTCCCAAGGTCTGATGAAGGGCTTGGAAAGAGAAAGTTGAACTTGGTCATGCTAAACCTTTTTCTTTGAAATTTGAGGAAGTTTATTTACTACATGTTTTTGCATCACTGAAAGGTTTTCTTCACTGAAATCAAAATAAAACTCTTGAAATGTAGGTTCAAGATTAGCTTCATTTTCATCTACATATGGAGTTGTCTTACATAGTTTCCCCTTCACTAATTGTTGATAAAAAATAGCATCATCATCATATAGAGGGTTGTTTTGAACAAAAACTAATTCAAAACACTTCACTAGATGTTGATTTTTGAGATCCCTTATTTCATCATTCAATAGTTGGGATTGATCTTGAAGAATTCTAACTTTAGCTTGCATCACTTTTAAACTAGCACTGATTGAAGAGTTTCTTTGTGCAGTATCACTATGTTGTGTTCAATAGTGTTTATTAGAGTGTTTATAAACTAGAATAATTCAAAAATTCGAGCCATTTCAAAAAACAAAATGAGGTCTCCTTGTGCAGGTAGATCATGATTACAATTTGACTTGACAAAAGAAGGGTTGTTTGCAACTTGCTCACTTGAATTTGTTTCTAGGAAGTCACTTGCTTGTACTTCACACTCACTTGATTTTCCTTTAGCAACTTGACTTGATGACAATGATTCTATTTAAGGTAGGTCATTTTACAACAAATTCAAAGACGTTAATTTAATGACAAATTTAAAGATGTCTTATTCTAACTTTGTAAATCACTTAACCCTATCAATTTGACTTAGGAATAGACTGACACAAGAAATTCATGGTTGTTAGGTTCAACCAAGAATTCACCTGAAAATTACAATATAATTCAACTTATATTTGATTTGAAAAAGACAAGTAAACTTACAAAGGACTATTTGTAAGTTATAATTATTGTAGATTCGGAAATTGAATTAATCTTCAAATTTGATGGTGCTTTGATTCCAAGTCACATCTAGTTCTTCTTTGATTGCAATCTTGATTTGTATGTTGTTTCAATTATTTTATGAAGAATCTTTGTTAATAATTTGATATTGTTGCAGTTGTTTGATTACTTATGCTTGGTTGTGCATGAATAACATTGTGCTTGAGTTTGTGTGTGTTGCGTTAAATTCTAAAATTGCAATTTTGTTTATGTCAAAACTAGACAATAAAAGATATAAGCCTCCATGAAAAATTCACCAAAGCACACTATGCAAGGTGTACCTACGATCCCCTTATCCAAATTTTGGGCGGATCTAGGACACAATCACAAAAAATGAAGCAATTTGTTATGTTTGTTACAAATCACTCTTCATCACTTGAAAGTGATTTATTCAAGGGAAGACATAGGTCTAAAAATCATTTTCCAAATTTTCACTACAACTCAATTTTCAACCAATATCTTTCAAAAACATTTGAGCACACCAACTATTCAAAAATACTGAAATACCACTAAACAAGTGATTTTACAACCCAATTTCTACCATTTTCTTCCACTAATGAGACAACTCATTTAGTTGTGTTTGTGCACACCATTTAATATATAAAAATGTTTATGGTTCTCACTTTTCAACCAAATTTTTCTTTCACTTATTCTTTTCTAACATTAAAATAGTGTACACAAAATATTGATTCAACTTTACGAGTTCTATTATATGAAACTTCTCATTATGAAAATATGGAAAATATAATGTTGTGGAATTCAAAGTGATATTTACATTCAATGAAAAACAACCCAATACCTGAAATCGAGTGAGTGTTGATGGATTTCATATGACTTCATGATTGTATATGAGTAAGAGCCTAACATATAATCAAATTCAGATCAAACTGAAAGATCAACATAACACTGCCTTCATTTGTCCTTGGAGTACTTTTTCTTATCGAAAGTTTCAATTTGGTCTTAAAAAAACTGGAGCCACCTTCCAATAGGCCATGTCTTATGAATTTTATGACATCAAATAGATTGTAGAGGCATACTTGGATGATTTGGTTGCTCATTCCAAGTGCCGTGAAGACCATCCTAGTCATTTCTAGGCCATTTTTACTCAATGTCGCCACTATAATATCCATTTGAACCCACATAAATGCATCTTTTGTGAGGTGTTTGGGTGATTTCGAAATTTCATTGTGTCTAAGTATGGGATTATGGTTGATCCCTTGAATATTGAAGCTATTATTAATATTCGTCCTCCTCGTAGCACTATCCAACTCCAAATTTTGCAAGGGAAGGAAAAATTCTTATGCAGATTCATTGTCAATTATGTTGAGATCACAAAACGTTTTATGTTCTTATTGAAGAATGGTGTACCTTTTGTGTAGGATGACCAAGCTCAACAAAATTTTGACACCTTGAAGAAGTCCTTGATGTCAACTCCCTTACTAAGCCCTCCTGAATATGGTCGGGACTTATTTCTTTTTCTTGCAGCCTCTAAATCCACCATATCAATCTTGCTTGTTTAAGAATATGATGTGCAAGGACAACATATCATTTATTATCTTAGAAAAGGACTCGCCAGTCCTGAGATTTGATACTCTCATGTTGAAAAGTTGGCCCTAGAAGCAATGCACGTTGTCCATCATTTACAAAATTATATCCTCATGTGGAAAACCACAGTTATCTCTGATTCCAACCCAATGAATCACATCCTTAGCCATCAAATCATTGGGGGATACTACTTGAAGTGGATTGTTATCCTCCAGGATTTTGACCTAGATTTTTCTTCCTCCAAGTCTAGGTTAAGCCCTAAATAATGACTCATTACCCCTTAATTGGGGCATATTACATTATTAATGTTATTTTATTTATGTCGGTTTTAGTCCATTAGTTTTAATTATACCTCCTAGTCTCCTATATATACCAAGGAGACATTTTCATTTGGAATCATCTTGTAATTGTACATTTATGTGGGCATAAAGAGGTTTCCCCCTCAAAGAGGCTTATTATCTGAAATTATCTCTTTTTTAAGGCGTTGAGCACTTATTCTGAGGTTTTTCTATGCTATATTGATATTTGGTTCTTAACATATGGTATCAGAGCTCAAGGTCTTGGGGTTTCACTGCTACATCTGAGACACCGTGGAATTTTCACTATAATTTTTTTTATAAAATGTTTTAGAAGGAACGGCTTGGAGGATATTTATTAGACAGATCAAGGTACATTTGGTTAAAATTTCATCTCCTGAGGCCTTATACTTTCGGAGATACAGCCTGTGCAAGATAGGGTTCTGGAATCATACTGAACTGAGTCATTGCGGAATTTGTGCTATAAAAATTGTTCTGTAATGTTTCAGACCCTGAAATCTGTAGGGTATTCATAGAAATTAGTAGGGTATCTATGGTAAACATTTCATCTTCTAGGTCATATTACATTTGTATATACACCCTGTGGAAGATAGGGTATCTGACTAGTCCTATTGACTAGTCTCAAGAAGGTGTTCCAGGTAAAACAATCCTAACTTCTTTCTAGAGTATCCAAATTGAGACTGGTTGCATTAGATAGTGTATATTCTTTAGTATTTCTGGTACTAGTTTCATAATTTAATAGCAATTATTTTGTGTGGGGCACGCTATATAAGTGATATCTCCTGGAAAGGTAAAAAATCAGCAAGTTGTGGGGAAGTTACCATAAATTCCACTTGGCACATCCAATTTTGATCAGACTTGTGGCATTGCAGAGAAGAAATATCATAGGACTACAAAAAATAAATGTTCATACCTAGAACGACCAAAACTTTGGAGATACAACAGAATAAAGATTCTCTAGAAGAGCCACCTCAAAATCAAGGTTCAAAAGTGATACTTGGCCAGCATGCCACCCAAGAAGGGAACTTCTACACCAAATAAGCCTCTAGACAATCCTACATGGAATCTTGATGAAGGTGAAGAAATGCATAGGGACATAAATGATTTACAAAAGAATATAGTAACAAAATATGAATTACAAGAGATGATGGAGGGTTTAAAATGGGAGATCATGGAAGGATTGGAAAATTTCCCAATAGAGAGGACACTTGAAAGTGAAAATGTATTCCATGAAATTCATGATGAGGACACAAGGAAGTTGAATCAAGAATGGAGAAACTCCAACTTTGGGTTGAAGACCAACCACATTCCTAAGATCGATTTGAGGAAGTTTGATGGCAAGGACCCAATCACATGGATACTTTAGATGGAGCAATTTTTTGATCTACATAATGTGCCACATACACAAAAGGTACAAATTGCTTCTTTATATTTAGAACCCAATCAATTTGTATGGTATCGATGTCTTTTTCTCACAAATCACCTCTCACTTTGACAAATTTCATGGAAGAAATGATAGCACACTATGAGGATACAAGGAGTAATACCTTCTTTAGCCAATTGATAAATCTCAAGCAAAAGGGTTCAGTTA
>JASDQU010105442.1:127759-143422 GCA_032191745.1 Picea mariana | reverse complement strand
ACTATGGCCCTTATAAGGTGTTGCAAAAGATTGGTACTATGGCATACAAATTGGAGTTTCCTGCATCTGCACGAGTACACCTAGTTTTCCATGTTTCATGCTTAAAGAAGGTTATAGGTGAAAAGATCCAAGTTCAAACTATATTTCTAGAACTTGACAAGGAAGGAAAAATCATATTGGAGCCTGAAGCCATCACTGACACAAGAATTCGTTAGCTGAGGAATAGATCCATTTCAGAGTATCTCATTAAATGGAGGAAACTATAGGCTGAAGATTCCACTTGGGAAGATGAGTCTTTTATACAGAAGCATCCATAGTTACTCAAGCGTTGCGGATAACACTTATCTCAAGGGGAGGGGCATGTTAATCCCTAAATAATGGCTCATTACCCCTTAACTAGGGCATATTACATTAGTAATGTTATTTTATTTATGTCGACTTTAGTCCCTTAGTTGTAATTATACCTCCTAGTCTCCTATATATACCAAGGAGACATTTTCATTTGGAATCATCTTGTAATTGTACATTTATGTGGGCATAAGAGGGTTACCCTCTCGAAGAGGCTTATTATATGAATTTCTCTCTTTTTCAAGGCGTTGAGTACTTATTCTGAGATTTTTCTATGCTATATTGATATTTGGTTCTTAACAGTCTAACAAATCCTTTCCATTTTCAGAGTTGATGTATGACCTTCCCCAAGTTGATATTGAACCAATGGTTAATAACTCATTTCTTGATGAGTTTTTGTTCCTCATTGATTTTTTTGATCCTTGGTATGGATATTTCTTGGTATACCTCTACACCCATCATTTCCATCCCCATATTTATCATGATGAACGTTGTCACATTAGGCATCAGGCTAGAAACTACATCATAGTGGACGATACCATTTATCATTGATGGGTTGATTTGTTCTACATCATTGCCTTATCCCTGAGGAAGCTAAAACATTTTTGAAAAAATGTCATGCTAGAGCATGTGTTGGTTATATCTCTAGGTTAGCCATTGCCCAGAAGATATTGCACATTGGATACTCCCGACCCACAATATTCAAAGATTGTGTGAATTCCATCAGAAGTTTCATTCTTGTCAAATATTCACCTGTAAGATGTGTTCTCACCCTACTCCACTTCTCCCTATAGTGATCATTGATCCCTCTACCAAATGGGGGATTGATTTCATGACATGTAATCCTACCTTGAATAATGTTCATGGATACATTATCATGGTCATTGACTACTTCACTAAATGGGTTGAGGCCTTGCCTACCTTTTCCAACAATGACACCACCACTACTATTTTTGTGTTCAATCACATTATCGCTAGGTTCAGTGATCCTAAGACATATTGACAAACCATGGGTACCATTTTTCATAATAAGATGATGATCGATTTAGCTGCCAAGTTGGGTTTTCTCCATGAGAACTTGACACCCTATTATCCTCAAGCCAATCACCAAGTAGAGGCCATGAATCATTTATTGAAGACCATGATTCAAAGGATGTTGAGTAAACACAATTCACTAGAATCTCATGCTATTTTCTACATTGTGGGCTTACAGTACATCAGTTAAAACTGCCATCGAGTTTACACCATTTCAACTCATTTATGGTCTGGGGAAAATGATTTCTATTGAATGTGAAATCCCATCATTTAAATTGTTTGGACCTTGACCAAGTTTTGAGGAAACATTGGTCCTGTTTGACCACTTTTGGGACTTCGACAGGCTAGTTGAAGATGGAGCACCCAGGCGAAGCTGAGATCGTGGGATCTCGCTTGTTTTGCGAGCTTGTGGACCCAACAAAAGGTTTTAGGTTTTATGTAACGGGTTATGGGATGTCAACCCATGGGTTTACCCATGTTTAGGCCTCTTTTTAAATATCTAAGTGATGTAAGAAGTAGATCCGGTATTGGCTATGTGCACAGTATGTTTGGCTTAGTGCAAGTGATTGCAAGTTGCTTTGTGCGATTTAGTTGTGTAAAGTAAGTATTTGTGTTATTGGGAAATTGGATTAGTGCATGATTAGTTGGCTTTGTGCAAAAGAGTATGTTAAGCCTTGCGAAGCTAAGTGCAAGTGTTTTGTAATTTGCTCTATGCTACTAAGGAGTTGGCTCGGTGCCTTGACCTGATTTTGGGAAGGAGGATCTGGTGCGCAACTTGAAAATCCTCTTTCGTCTGTGGATTTGGGATTTTTGGCTTTGTGTACAGAAGAAGATGAATGTAAGAATATTGAAGACTAATAAAGAAGAAGAAGAAGTTGGTGGATGTAGCCCCACACTGGGGTGAACCACATATATCCCGTGTCTTGATGTGCTTTGTGCAATGCTATTTATGTGGTTATTTTCTTGGTGTTGTTGCTGTTATGTACAATGAATGCATCGAATTTTGTTGCTTAGTGCTTAATGGTAGTAAATATAAGTGAATGATAGATCTGAGTTAATGCTATGTGCTAAGTGATTTTAAGTTCTTGATTTGGATTGTTACTACGTTGATCTGTAATAAGGGTTAATCTGCAATGTGAATGAGAATCATAATCTAAAGCATATTATTGGCTAACTGTTGTGTTAAGTGTTGCAATCACATATATGTGCCTCATACTAATTGTAGACACCTAATTCCTACAACCCCCCGGACTCTACCTCAGGTGAGACTTCATCTGCTTCGCAGGTGTTGCCAAAAGGGTCGGTAGTTAGGGTTTTGTTGGTGTGTTGTTGAAGCGTTGAACTCTGGGTATGCCCCTGTGCCAACAAATGGTTCTATTGCCGGGACGTGAAAATGTGATTGTTGGGAACTGAAGAAGATAAGAAGCTCTGTGCGTATATCTGTTGTTATAGTGTGCAGTTTTCTACTTGACTTGTGAAGCTTTGTGCTAAGAAAGAAACTGAATCTGAAGAAAAGAGGTAAGATCTTAAATCTTTGTGCTCTGGTGAAGGTAATATAAGTGGAAATTTTTATTTTTGAATGCATGAACCTAGGTATGTTTGATAGATTTTGTCTTAGTCTGGCATAGTTAGAAGAAAGAGTGGATCTGAATAAATTTGATAGAAATAGAGAAAAATATGTTATTCCTATGCATAGAAAGAATTTTTGTACTAATAAGTGGATGTAGGAACCTAGAAAGAATTTTTGCAGATTACAGGTCCAACACTGTGATCCCAATGCACGGTATAGGAGAGGTTGGGGATTGTTTAAAAGAAAGAGAGGAGTGACATTGTGTTATAATTGTAGAAGACCAAGACATCTTGCTAAGGAATGGCCTGGTGCAGGTCCTATTTGTCTTTGTTGTAAATCCATTGGTCATGAGGTTGAGGATTGTCTAAGAACGATTTCTAAAGTTGAAAATATGAACATAAGACAAGAAAACTATAAAGAAGAGACTAAGGATATGTTAAAGAAACATACAGAAAAAGAGTCAGAGACTATGTTAATATAGTTAAAATAAGTAATGGATGATCACAGAGACTTCTGTTTACTAGAGATCCTTAAATAATAACAACGCGTAGTTACAATAATAGAAGACTTCAACATAGACTGTGTATTGGATTAAGAAACACATATGAATATTATGCCAGAAAGCACTTGGGAAATCTTGGGAAAGCCAGCTATGCCGTCATTGGGAAGGATCGACTTTTTTAAATGGAAGATGATAACCCTATATGGAAGAGTTACTAATATACCTATGATTTCTCATGAAACATCGACATAAGAGGACTTTGAAATTATTAGGTTTGTTGAGAACAACGTCCCTTTCCCACTTTAACAAAGAAATACTTCGATTGAGAAAGATCATATCATAAGGAAAGCAGAGGAATAAGCTACAGGAAAGAAAAAGCAAGAACTAAGGGATCTCATAGCTCGAAGAATATATCGACTGATAGAAGAAAGAAAAGTTGAGTCAAAGCAGTAGAATGAAAGAGAAGTAGTTGTCAACTTTGAAAGAGCACAAGAAGGGTTGAAGGACCTATCCATGCAAGAAGAAAGTATGTCCACCCAAGACCTAGTAAGCAAAGAGGTATTACCTTTGAACCCTTTGAAAGAAGATCGACAATGAGAAGTTACCATGCTAAGAAAATATAAGAATAAGAATGGAAAGAGGAATCCAGAGACTCAGATCACAGGAAAGAAGGAAAGGAAGCTTAGTAAGAAGAAATCCAAGTTAGAAAAACTATAAGAAGTTCCAAAAACGACTTCGTAGGAGGTAGATCTGCATAACTTGAACCTTGTCGAAATAGAAGAACCATGTAGCATGGGACTTCGCCATGGTGAAGATATATGATCGTTGGAAGTGCCTCGACCATTAGAATAATGCTTTGGAATGACTAGAAACACAGTTATTGACATAAAGACCGAAGTTGGACAGTTAGGCCTGTGCCATAACGGATGGATTTGTATTGATTGAGGAATTCTTATAAACTGATTGACGAAGACATGGAAGAGATCACCAAAGAATGTCCAACAGAGTTCCTTATATCAGTGGAAGATGCAAAACTTTTCGACCCTGACATCATCGGATGTCCCTTGGTCACCTGGGTCAAACATGATGGACAAACTAGTGCAAAGAAAAAGAAGAAAAAGGAGGAAGTGCAAAACATAGAAAGTAATGAGGAAGACAACACATCAAAGGAAAGTAGGCCTGAATCACCTGCAGGAGGAGGAGGAGATGAAGTGAATTCAGAAGAAGAAGGGGAAAAAGGAGAAAAGAAAGACAAAGGAGAAGTTACACCACCAAAGGATACCCCTACAGAGGCCGAAACATCAAAGAAGAGAAAGGTTTCTCCATGGAAACCCTCATCATAAAATAATACCTATGCCAATAATCTTCAATCGAAGAATGTGCTCATAGTCGATGATGTTGATCTTATCATCACAGCCATGGAAGACGCTTCAGAGGATATCTTGCAAAGACATGGATCAAAGCAGGAGACACTATACAAAACAATATAAAAGGAGTTACAAGACATACAACAAGTTATCCATTCGATCTATGCAATACCTATTGCACCCTCTTCAGCGGAAATTTCAAAATTGGGGGACGATCCCACCCAATTACAAAGATTAGTAGATGCAACAGAGGCTCAACTTTGTCGAGTCCAAGAAGAAAAGGAGTAGGCTACAGAAGCCATGAAGTAAGAAAAGGAGGAGGTCTTAGAGAAACTTCAATTTGCATAGAAGGAGAAAAAATAAATTAGGGCGATGTTAGAGGAGGAAAAAGAGAAGATGCAGAAAGAAAAAGACCAGTTGCTCATAGAGAAGACTATGGTCAAAGAGGAAGTGACTAAATCACTTTGCTCTGTGTCAGGGTTAGCACAGGAGGAACTAGATTCAACCGAGATGCAACTGGGGAAGCTCGCCAAAGCCATTCAATAGCTTCAAGCACAGATAATGGAGTTAGAGCTCCAAGAAGTACCTAGCACTTCGCAAGAAGTGTGTGATTAGAGGGAAGAATATGCCAAGAACGCAGTAGAAAAAATCAAGGCACTTGCCTCAAAGTGTAAGCAACTGAGAGATCGAGGTGCACAAAACTATGAGAGCCTTATAGAATATCTAGAGCTGAGTAAATTGGAAGCACAACTACAGGAGGTGAAGTAGTAGGCCCTGACAGTTCAAGCACAAATGAAGTTGCTTACGGAAGTTGAGAGGATGAAAATATCATAGGAACAACGTGCAATCCAACAAGAGATTACTTCCATACATGGCAGATTCATGGAAGTTACATAGAGGCTACAACCGGTGTAGGACGAAGCCTGCATGATTTATGAAGATATTGAAGTACAAGGCTCACAACTAGACCAAGTGGTTGTGACAGTGGAACAATGCCTGGAAGGGCCTGTTACAGAACAAGAAATTCAAGATTTCTCCGAGCAAGAGGCTCTGGCGAAGCAACAAGTCGAGGTAGCTTGAGCAAATATTGAGGCCTTAGAAGTAGTGTTGCCTAGATCTGAGTGACTCAATATGAGTCACACATAAGTGTTGGGGGACTTTTGGCCCTTGACCAAGTTTTGAGGAAACATTGGTCATGTTTTACCACTTTTGGGACTTTGACATGCTGGTCAAAGATGGAGTGCCCAGGTGGCACTGAGATCATGGGATATCACTTGTTTGTGGACTTGTGGACCCAACAAAGGGTTTTAGGGTTTATGTAATGGGTTATGGGATGTCAACCCATGGGTTTACCCATGTTTAGGCCTCTTTGTAAATGTATAAATAAGTATCTAAGTGATGTAAGAAGTAGATCTGGTAGTGGCTATGTGCACAATATGGTTGGCTTAGTACAAGGGATTGTAAGTTGCTTTGTGTGATTTGGTTGTGTAAAGTAAGGCTTTGTGCTATTGCGAAATTGGATTAGTGCATGATTAGTTGTATTTTTTAAAAAGAGTATGTTAAGGCTTGTGAAGTTAAGTGCAAGTGTTTTGTAAGTTTCTTTGTACTGCTAAGGAGTTGGCTCAGTTCCTTGACCTAATTTTGGGAAGGAGGATCAGGTGCACAGCTCGCAGATCCCATGTCCTCTGCAAATTTTGGCTCTGAGGCTTTGTACACAGGAGCAGATGAATGTAATAATATTGAAGACTAATAAATAAGAAGAAGAAGTTGGTGGACGTAAGCCCACACTGGGGTGAACCACGTATATCCTGTGTCTTGATGTGCTTTGTGAAACGTTGTTTATGTGGTTATTTTCTTAGTGATGTTGTTGTTATGTACAATGAATACATCGAATGTTGTTTCTTAGTGATTAATGGTAATAAAGATAAGTGAATTCTAGATCTCAGTTAATGATATGTGCTAAGCAATTTTAAGTGCTTGATCTGGATTGTTACTGTGTTGATCTGTAATAAGGGTTAATCTACGATGTGAACGAGAATCATAATCTAAATCGTATTATTAGATAAGTGCTCTGTTAAGTGTTGTAATCAGAGATCTGTGTCTTAGAATGGTTGAAGACACCTAAGTCCTACAACCCCCCTGCCTCTACCTCGGGTGAGACTTTATCTGCTTCGCAGGTGTTTCTGAAAGGGTTGGTAGTTAGGGTTTTGTTGGTGTGTTGTTGAAGCGTTGAACCCTAGGTTTTCCCATGTGCCAACAAAAATCGTTGCATAAACTCTTCCCAAAACCTCTGTTGAGAAGGAGTGTCTCTTGTACTTGGAATTTATTGATGAAAAACATCACGATACCACCTTGTCCAATGAAACTCATAAGAAACACGTAAAATCTTGGTATGATAAATTCGTCCATCCTCGTGTCTTTGCAGAGGGGGACTTGGTATTGGTTTATGATCAGGAACATGATACATTAGGAACAGGTAAATTTTAATCCCTTTGGCATGGTCCCTACATTGTTAAACGTATCTTGGAATGAGGGGCCTATGAACTAGTTGACTATGATGGAAATCCCCTTAAAATATTTGCAATGGGATCTACTTGAAAAATTATTATGCTTAGGCCATTTAGCTGCATGATTCTTTGTACATAAGTGTCTTTTTGGTTTTGGACTGGTGTTCTTTTATTTTTTTGTGTGTTGAATGTGTCAATGTGTTTCCTTTCATTCTTTATGCTTGATTTGAATATGTCATCATCCACCTCATTTTACATGGGATATGTTGATGGTGCTAGTCATAGTACCTGAAATATATATTTCTCTTCTTGGGTAATATTCTCACCCATTGACAAGCTAGTGATTTCATGAGGTGTCTACCTAGTTCGTACAACCAATAACATCGCAAAATATAGTTTTTTCATTGAAATTGCATCTGAGGATCTCAGCCTTGGCATCTATCAGTTAGTTTTCAGGATGGAATCTCAACATGTGGTTTCATAGTTGAATCATGCCTGTAGTGTCATACATATCATGCTATTGCATAAGAATTTGAGGGTGCGTCTTCTGGAACACTAATTTGAGTACATCGAGTACTGTCACATTCTAAAAGGATCTAATGCATTGGTTGATTAATTGGCTAATTATGTTTTAGAATTGTATATGTCTCATTAGCTACGTTATTTAACATGCATGTACATAAACATGGATTGACAATCACATAATCATACATCCATAAGTAGCAGCCAAAAAAACCACATATGTGTATATATATATATATAAGTGTGTTACATCCTTCAAAATGAGGTGCATACACAAAATTAGGGCTCTATTGGCCACTTGATACAAACAACTTCCAAACAKATAATARTYRCATCTAGTACAAAAATGGGGATGCCATTGTTTATTCATCCCAAYGYTRACTACCATGGTAGCATAATACGGCCCAAGCCACCTTYCGTAGAAGTYGGCRAAAGGGGTGAAATACACCTTCCAAGTGTCTTTGCATGTGCAAAGGAATATCATCCCATGACATGGGGGGAAATCTCATTTTCATCCACTCCAAATTCATCTATAAACAATGGAAATATCATCTCTCGCTACCTCCTACCCCCTTTGAAGACTCCTCGTCATTTCTCCAATGAGGGTCTTGACCCCATCCTTCTGAACACTTTGTTCCTACATCTGCAACAAATAAGAAAGTCATATCAATCGTATTGCACCCACACAAAAATTGTATATCTCAAAAATCCTAAAACATTGCAATATATAAAAGTCCAAAAACACATTTACCCATTGGACCCCATGCCTCTCCTAGGGGGAGGGGTAGCTTTGGATCCTGTCAAAATTCAGTGCTTGCATAAGGGAAATCCTCTTTCCCAACAACCTAATGATGCCACCATGTGGTGAATCCCAATCCATAGCAATCTAGATTTCTTCCCCCTAGTATTGTTCCCATGTTTTCTAACCATAGTATCATTCATGCGTCTTATGCACCCAGGTTAACCATCACTATCTAGGGCCTCAGCTAAGGTACTCACCCCATGAAAATAGTCACTAGAAGGGAGCCATACCCAAACTATTTTTTCTTCCCCTTCTTGCATTGAGTTAGTTGAACCTTCATGTTGTAATATCCCTAGGCCGCACCCAATTGTAATCTAGATGAAAATGTACTTAAGTTGGTGAGATGTTTTGATATCATTTTGTATGCACATTTCATGACATAGTGTGCACATGTACTGCGCAATAAAATGAGGAAGTTTTCACATTATAGGATACCGCGCACAACATCTTAAGTGTGCATGATTGTGAGACCAACGAGCCTTTGTGTTTATGCTATGTTTTATAAGATGGTGAGCCAGTTGTTATAAGCTATGATGCTTATGTTTTGATTAGGTTGGAAAACCTAGATGTTAAAGGCCAATGCACCTATTTTTGTACATGTCTCATAATTAATATAAAATACATTGTTGCGCACAAACCAACCACGATAAAAGGGAAGGGGGACTAAACTCCACTAGTTAGGGAAAGGGAGGGGATAAGTTAAGGAAAGGGGATAAGCTAGGGAGATTAATCCAAAAAGGAATATTATATTAATATTTCTTAAATCATAAAGTATGGATAATTATTTTATCTCAAGTTTTAAAGTTGGGTACAAGTGGGCCAAAGTAGCTCCCAACATGACAAGTGTCAAGTTGGGACATGCATACTTATTGTTGGGACTCATTTCATTTCCTATCATCTTTTCCATCATTCATCCATCATACGAACCATCATTGCTACTATCCATTCAATCATCCATGAGTATTCACACACCGTTGAGCTATCTTTCGTATCTTCATGACTGTACCTGAACCCGTATCCATAGCCCTTTTGTGTTGGTGTATCTGGTTATCTTGGGAGATGGATTGAAGAGGTGGGTTGTCAGGCCCATGAGAAATTATTTGAGTGAGAGAATTGTTGGGAATTGATTTCCTGAAGGTGATAAACTGCAGCTACAGTACTCTGAGACTCCTTGTCCGGCCTGTTGTTGAATATTGGAAAGGAAGTGGGGAAGCTGAAGGATTGTTGAGTAGAGAAGGGGCACACTTCCTGGGTGGGACAGGCATGTGGGGAATGAGGGACTATAGGCTATTAGTTTGAGTTGGCACCTGTGACGGAGTCTTTCCTATTGTCCATGAGCCTTTAGCCTAGTTACGAATCCCTTTACCCAGGTGGAGTTTATTCCCAGCTCGGGGGTGACTCACTGTTGAGAGTGATGAACATTGTGGTCTAATCCTGAGAGGTTCGTGGAAGGTCTGCACACAGTTGGTGACATTATTACCAAGATAAGTTCCATTTGTGTGATAAAATAACATGTTGAATTATTATTTACGTGTTCAGTTTTATGGGTTTATCTTATGCATGGTTATGACTCTCTGTATATTTATGGGTATTTCTTGTATATGATGCATGTGTATGTTTACGGTAATTTCAGTGTGAATCTATGTATTTATAGATGTATTTGTATGCATACATTTTATATATAATTCTTCCACAAGATTTCTGTGTGTTCATATGTTTTAATTGTATGCAGTTAGAAAATTTATGTGGCATAGCTCAGTTGTATGCTGGGAAATGTTACAGTATGTTCCGTAGAGAGAACAGTAAGAGTTCTCTGGTGTAGCGTGGCCTGTCATGGATGGTCAGGGACATTATAATGTTTTCTAAAACTCGATCATGCTAGTTAAAAATGGTGGGCTCTAGGCACATCAGTGCCACTTGTATGTTCAAATTTGTGGCTAGGTGTGGTGTTGTCGACCCCGCTACTCGAGGTATGTTGAAAAAATTTGTTTTGAGAGGCAACTCAATCATATCCCGGATAGGTATTTTTCCACTCATATGGCGTGACCCATACCGACAAAACTTCTCTATGTAATCCATCACATATTTATAATCTCTCCCTAGTGCATAATCTGCCTGCCACAACACCCCTCTCTATGACAACCTGGTATACAAGTATATGTCATCAATGTTAAGGTGGAGTACCTTACCCTCTACAATGAACCAATCCTAATCTAGGTTCCAATATGTTAAAAACTATGTATGCACCTCTCCTCTCTTTCCCTCCATTAGCCTCTCCATCTGTCAGCCTGATTTTTGTATAGTTTCTTTTCAATGATATAATGAGTCAGTTTGATTTGTTCTCACCCTTATTTTGACTTTGCATCATTTTATTTCTTTCTTGGAAGGTTAATTCATGCTCTAGTTTGATTTAATAACACATATCATCATGAATTTATTGTTAGTGGGATGATAGCAGGTTGACCGAGCCTTTTGACGCAAAAAAGAATAGATTGCAAGAATGGGCATGTTCTTGCAAACAACATAAAAGTGCATTGTTTTGTTGGTTTTAACATTCAGATATGTTTAATAATTCAAATAATGTTGTATCTATGCCCCACATGCATGTTCATGTTCCTGAGCACTCAATTTCACAAGGGTTACCACCAATCAACCATCAATGCAGGGTTCTTGCTAAAGTCATGTAGGTTTGTGCCTTCAATTAGTATCATCAAGGGATTATGGGTAATTATCACTACAGGTGGTAAAGTAAATCAAATTAACACATACATTGGACCCAAAAAAATAGAAATAAGAAATTTTCACCCAAAAAGAGGGTTACTTGATATAAAAGGGCCAAATCAAATAACCCAACAAAGGAAGAAACCCCTCGAAGGAAGCTAAGATCATCTACAACAAAGAAAAGAGAAAAGGAGGGAAGATTTTTTTTTAGCAGACAACAAGAAGAATAGGTGACCCCACCAGGTCCATTGTCACCCTATCACTCTAAATATTATCTTGTGACCTCCACCAGTTAGTAGGATAAAATCCCCAAGACAAAAACAAGGGGACAAAGGAAAACTAAACAACACAGTCCCAAGATTGTTACAACAGAATTTGTACCTATGGAAACCTTGATTAAGGAATCCCCTGAAGCCAATCAGAGTAGAAAAATAAAAGAGATCCAAACTAAAATGACCATCATACCTAGTAGAAAAACCAGGATCACCAATCAATTAAGTAAGAATTCTAAAGCATTGTTTAATTCAAGTTGTCCGTCGACCTCAACAAATCTGCCATAGAGGACGAGAAGGTTTTAATTAAGACAAAGATCGAAGATGATAAAGGTTCATATAAAATCCATCAAGTATATATGTTGAAGCAAAAAATTCAAGGTTTACAATAGAAGAAGAAAGATATGGAAATGCAGCATACCAAGGTGAAAAAGAAGTACCAAAAGTTACAAAGGAAGCACGATAAAACATGTTTTTTCATGAAACAAATAATCTAAGAGGACTGTTGTTGTCAAAGGATAAAGGGTCACAGACTAATGCTATCTGATCCAACTCTTGAAATGAAGCACACTAATTAAAAATAAAGTATCATAGGTTACAAAAGAAACATCAAAAGGCATTGCCTGAATTTTATGAAATACTTTATTTTCTCTCTGTTTAGTCATTGGATTTTGGGGCACCTTCTGAACATATGGAGGTGAAGTTTTGAAAGCTAAAATAAGGTTTTTTTTCTTAAACAATCTCATTCACAAAACCTCTATCATATTTTACACATGTATCACAGTTTGGGAGAATCAAAGAGGCCTTTGAGGTCATTTTTCCAGAAATTCACCAAATGTTGTTTTCTTTGTTTTGGTCATTGTCTTTGGGTGTGTCTTCTAAATAGATGGAAATGCATTTTTGAAAATTGAAGGAGGTTTTTGTTGGGAACAAGACCATGCACAAAACTGTCTCTCAAATTTTACACAGGTATGACATTCTAAGAGAATCGAAGAGGTATTTTAGGTCATTTTCCCCAGAAATTCGCCAAATTCTGGGTGATTTTTATCTATTTGTGTTCTAGTCCACTCTCCATATGGAGTGCACGTGGGTATTCATGCACAATTATTTCTAGTTGTAACTATCAAATTTTTTGTTAATATTTGTTTTACTCTAGTATAGATAGTAGTTATAGTTTGCACTTTTAGAACTCTGGTTGTTTTAAGTCCAAGACATTAATGCCAAGTGTAATAAGTGGTCATTTTCGTTTGATCTGAACCACAGTTTTTGTTAAGGTTAAGTTTAAATTAGGTCATGAATAATATTCCTAGTTAAATACACTCAATTCAAAGAGTTGTTCTCAAGTTGTAATGAAAGAGTGTAATTCAAATCATTCAAAAAGTCTAGTTGTTATGCAGAGTTGATGTTTTGTTTCAACATGGTCGAAACCCTCTGAAACAAGGGTAAATAGATAGATTTTGTAATGAAGAAGGGTTTAGTTTTTAGCAAAAGATTCAAGCATCAGAATTTGGTTGGACCTGAAACTTATTATTGTAAATCTCTCTACCTGGTAAATACATATCTTGATGACAGTTTGTGTTTTCTTTCTCAAGTATTTCTGTGTTTTAATCTTATCTTGGATGAAAATTTGGAATGTTTGCAATGTGCATTTCCTTCTTCCTTTCAACTATTGTTTTAATTAATATTTTTGTTATCATGCAACATGTTAAGCAACTATTACTTTAGTAAAAAGATCAATTATTTTGCAACCTATTGGATTATTTGTATATGGATATTTGTTTAGGTCTTGAAATATTATTTTGTGTATAAATCTCACACAACAGGTAACTCATTATATTTCTTGTTTTATTTCCTTTTTTTATCATTCCAAATCCTTACATGTTCATCAAAACGCATATCATTAGCTAAGGGGAACCTGCAATCATATTTTTTGGCCAGTCCAACCAGGTTTCTATCCTTGAAAAACCTACCCATTAGCTGACCAACAAACCTAACTTATAAAAAAAAAACCATTCATAAAACTTGAGGTGGCCTAGCTTTTCCCTTTAGCATTCAGGTGTAGACTTTAGTAGAAACACAATACTTAACTAGTTTTTGAAGTAAGTACACATGGGAACCTAGGAATGGACAACAAAAAACATTTAGTATCCCACAATCATGGAGAGTTTCCAGAGTAGAGGCATCTACCTAGGTAGCAATATCATTGACCTCATGTGTCCTTTCCTTCCACACAATAATGTTTCTTGTTCACTTGCACATCTAGGAGAAAAATATCTCATTATTGGACAAAATCCCCCATCTTATCCATGGCCTGATAAACCCTTCAGCATGCCCTGGTGATCATAGGATTCCTTAATGGTATCACATGACTAGTTGTGCAACTCTATAAAGGCATTACCTGATGATCCCTTGGACATCATAGGGGCATCAAGCGATAGGTCGCTCGATGCCCTTGTACGTTGAGCACCACGTAGCATCCATAATAAAAATCGGGCCCTCAAGCCAAAAAACTACTCGAATAATATAATAACAAATATAAGGATAATGAAGGGGGGGTTATTATATTTTACTTGGATCTGATGATTTGACAAATGGTTGAGTAGATCTCCCACAATGAGCTTTGGATGCCTACACTTCAATTAGGGTTTTCTCCACAAGCTCTCCACTCACTCTGTAAATGAAAAATGAGATTTTTACCATGGAAAGTTTCATTTTATAACAATTTGGGTAATAAAAAAACATTTTTTCACATTGAGGCCAAGTAAGTGGGTTTCATTTATTTATTTTTTAAATGCGTTTTTGTTATTTTTTATGTTGTTTTTAATTAAAATTGACCCTGGAAGCCATTTTACATCAAGATTCTAGGGACTTTTTTTTCGAAGATGGTAGATTCCACTAAACTTAAGGTGTGTGTTCTTAAAATTGGCATATAGGGATAGGTTTTTTCCTACATCCATAATTTGCATTATTAACGATCTATTTTTTTGTCACATGTATTAGGTTTGAGATCGTCAGGTTGTGACATTAGCCACTCTATTTTTGAACATCGTAACTTGTTCAGTAGTTCCTACCCTTCATGGGCACCCTAGTTAGCACCCATATTGTCATTAAGTTCCCATGTTGTGATTCCTATAGTCCTAGGAACCCTCTTGTAGTCCTGCCATGATTTAACATTGAGACTCGTTTTCCTCTCTTCATCTTTATTTTGGCCATATCCTGAGGGGTCTCTCAAAATTTACATATTTCTTAATGGTCCTCTATGAATTAATTTCTTTTGTCATTCCTCCCATCATTGCATTGGTGTTTTCTTAAATCATATTTACTTCTATTGCAGTATCCTCTGGCCATCCACCTCTTTCATTATTTGGCCTTCGTTTTTCATCCATCTACCCATGGAGAGAACAATTTCTAGGTCAATTCCATGTGCTTGGAACATAGGAGCATGTATCATTCTCTCTAGATGATTTAATACACTTTTATCTCTTTTTCATACTCATTAAAGGACATGAAAAATATACATATTGAGTACACTTTTACCTCTTTTTTGGACTCATTAAATGACATGCAAAAGACACCATAATGAGTATACTTTTAACTATTTTTCAGAATAGTTAAAACTAAATGAAAAATATACTACCGAGCATACTTTATCTCTCTTTCAAGCTCGTTAAAACATGAAGGAGACACTAAAAACCAAAAAAATAAAAATAAAAAAGACTCGAGGTTTTTCATCAGTGGTCTTTTCTCAAAATTCTAGTGTTGGTTGAGTCACCCTTGAACATGGCCCATGTTTAATTCCTCATTATATAGTTGGTCTTTAGCTTTCCTAAGAGCCATCCCAATAATATGAGTCAAAGATACACCTATGACTAGTTACTCTTCCAATCATCGTGGAGAGTGATTCAAATTGGGATGATTTTAGGGGCTAAATTTCGCTCATGGGATAATTTTCCATGGTTTTTCCCCCAAAAAATTCGCTATTCTAAAAATGATTCGCTCAAATTCTATAGGATAAAA
>JASDQU010105442.1:101377-122940 GCA_032191745.1 Picea mariana | reverse complement strand
CACATAAGTGTTGGGGGATTGTTGGCCCTTGACCAAGTTTTGAGGAAACATTGGTCATGTTTTACCACTTTTGGGACTTTGACATGCTGGTCGAAGATGGAGTGCCCAGGCAGCACTGAGATCATGGGATATCACTTGTTTGCGGACTTGTGGACCCAAAAAAGGGTTTTAGGGTTTATTTAATGGGTTATGGGATGTCAACCCATGGGTTTACCCATGTTTAGGCCTCCTTGTAACTATATAAATAAGTAGCTAAGTGATGTAAGAAGTAGATCTAGTAGTGGCTATGTGCACAATATGTTTGTCTTAGTACAAGGGATTGTAAGTTGCTTTGTGCGATTTGGTTGTGTAAAGTAGGGCTTTGTGCTATTGCGAACTTGGCTTAGTGCATGATTAGTTGTATTTTTGAAAAAGAGTATGTTAAGGCTTGTGAAGCTAAGTGCAAGTGTTTTGTAGGTTGCTCTGTGCTACTAAGGAGTTGGCTCAGTTCCTTGACCTAATTTTGGGAAGGAGGATCAGGTGCACAGCTCGCAGATCCCATGTCCTCTGCAAATTTTGGCTCTGTGGCTTTGTGCACAGGAGCATATGAATGTAAGAATATTGAAGACTAATAAATAAGAAGAAGAATTTGGTGGACGTAGCCCCACACTGGGGTGAACCATGTATATCCTGTGTCTTGATGTGCTTTGTGAAACATTGTTTATGTGGTTATTTTCTTAGTGATGTTGTTGTTATGTAAAATGAATGCATAGAATGTTGTTTCTTAGTGATTAATGGTAGTAAAGATAAGTGAATTCTAGATCTGAGTTAATGATATGTGCTAAGCAATTTTAAGTGCTTGATCTGGATTGTTACTGCGTTGGTCTATAATAAGGGTTAATCTGCGATGTGAATGAGAATCATAATCTAAATTGTATTATTGGCTAAGTGCTCTGTTAAGTGTTGTAATCACAGATCTATGTCCCATCCTAGTTGAAGACACCTGAGTCCTACAACCCCCCCTGCCTCTACCTCGGGTGAGACTTTATCTGCTTCGCAGGTGTTTCTGAAAGGGTAGGTAGTTAGGGTTTTGTTGGTGTGCTATTGAAGCGTTGAACCCTAGGTTTTCCCATGTGCCAACAAAAATTGTTGCATAAATTCTTCCCAAAACCTCTGTTGAGAAGGAGTGTCTCTTGTACTTGGAATTTCTTGATGAAAAACATCACGATACCACCTTGTCCAATGAAACTCATAAGAAACACGTAAAATATTGGTATGATAAATTGGTCCATCCTCGTGCCTTTGCAGAGGGGGACTTGGTATTGGTTTATGATCAGAAACATGATACATTAGGATCAGGTAAATTTTAATCCCTTTGGCATGGTCCCTACATTGTTAAACGTATCTTGGAAAGAGGGGCCTACGAACTAGTTGACTATGATGGAAATCCCCTTAAAATATTTGCAATGGGATCTACTTGAAAAATTATTATGATTAGGCCATTTAGCTGCATGATTCTTTGTACATAAGTGTTTTTTTGGTTTTGGACTAGTGTTCTTTTATTTTTTTGTGTGTTGAATGTGTCAATGTGTTTCCTTTCATTCTTTATGCTTGATTTGAATATGTCATCATCCACCTCATTTTACATGGGATATGTTGATGGTGCTAGTCATAGTACCTGAAATATATATTTCTCTTCTTGGGTAATATTCTCACCCATTGACAAGCTAGTGATTTCATTAGGTGTCTACCTAGTTCGTACAACCAATAACATCGCAAAATATAGTTTTTTCATTGAAATTGTGTCTGAGGCTCTCAGCCTTGGCATCTATCAGTTAGTTTTCATGATGGAATCTCAACATGTGGTTTCATAGTTGAATCAGGCCTATAGTGTCATACATCTCATGCTATTGCATAAGAATTTGATGGTGCATCTTCTGGAACGCTAATTTGAGTACATCGAGTACCGTCACATTCTAAAAGGATCTAATGCATTGGTTGATTAATTGGCTAATTATGTTTTAGAATTGTATATGTCTCATTAGCTACGTTATTTAACATGCATGTACATAAACATGGATTGACAATCACATAATCATACATCCATAAGTAGCAGCCAAAAAAACCATATATGTGTATATATACATATAAGTGTGTTACATCCTTCAAAATGAGGTGCATACACAAAATTAGGGCTCTATTGGCCACTTGATACAAACAACTTCCAAACAGATAATAGTCACATCTAGTACAAAAATGGGGATGCCATTGTTTATTCATCCCAACGCTAACTACCATGGTAGCATAATACGGCCCAAGCCACCTTTCGTAGAAGTTGGCAAAAGGGGTGAAATACACCTTCCAAGTGTCTTTGCATGTGCAAAGGAATATCATCCCATGACATGGGGGGAAATCTCATTTTCATCCACTCCAAATTCATCTATACACAATGTAAATATCATCTCTCGCTACCTCCTACCCCCTCTGAAGACTCCTCATCATTTCTCCAATGAGGGTCTTGACCCCATCCTTCTGGACGCTTTGGTCCTACATATGCAACAAATAAGAAAGTCATATCAATCGTATTGCACCCACACTAAAATTGTATATCTCAAAAATTCTAAAACATTGCAATATATAAAAATCCAAAAACACATTTACCCATTTGACCCCATGCCTCTCCCAGGGGGAGGGGTAGCTCTGGATCCTGTCAAAATTCAGTTCCTACATAAGGGAAATCCTATTTCCCAACAACCTAATGATGCCACCATGTGGTGAATCCCAATCATAGCAATCTGGATTTCTTCCCCCTAGTATTGTTCCCATGTTTTCTAACCATAGTATCATTCATGCGTCTTATGCACCCAGATTAACCATCACTATCTAGGGCCTCAACTGAGGTACTCACCCCATGAAAATAGTCACTAGAAGGGAGCCATACCCAAACTATTTTTTCTTCCCCTTCTTGCATTGAGTTAGTTGAACCTTCATGTTGTAATATCCCTAGGCCGTGCCCAATTGTAATCTAGATGAAAATGTACTTAAGCTGGTGAGATATTTTGATATCATTTTGTATGCACATTTCATGACATAGTGCGCACATGTATTGTGCAATAAAATGAGGAAGTTTTCACATTACAGGATACCACGCGCAACATCTTAAGTGCGCGTGATTGTGAGACCAACGAGCCTTTGTGTTTATGCTATGTTTTATAAGATGGTGAGCTAGTTGTTATAAGCTATGATGCTTATGTTTTGATTAGGTTGGAAAGCCTAGATGTTAAAGGCCAATGCACCTATTTTTGTACATGTCTCATAATTAATATAAAATACATCGTTGCGCACAAACCAACCACAATAAAAGAGAAGGGGAACTAAACTCCACTAGTTAGGGAAAGGGAGGGGATAAGTTAAGGAAAGGGGATAAGCTAGGGAGATTAATCCAAAAAGGAATATTATATTAATATTTCTTAAATCATAAAGTATGGATAATTATTTTATCCTAAGTTTTAAAGTTGGGTACAAGTGGGCCAAATTAGCTCCCAGCATGACAAGTGTCAAGTTGGGGACATGCATACTTATTGTTGGGACTCATTTCATTTCCTATCATCTTTTCCATCATTCATCCATCATACGAACCATCATTACTACTATCCATTCAATCATCCATGAGTATTCACACACGATTGAGCTATCTTTCATATATTCATGATTGTACCTGAACCCATATCCATAGCCCTTTTGTGTTGGTGTATCTAGTTAGCTTGGGAGATGGACTGAAGAGGTGGGTTGTCAGGCCCATGAGAAATTCTCTGAGTGAGAGAATTGTTGGGAATTGATTTCCTGAAGGTGCTAAACTACAGCTACAGTACTCTTAGACTCCCTGTCCGGCCTGTTGTTGAATATCGGAAAGGAAGTGGGGAAGCCGAAGGACTATTGAGCAGAGAACGGGCACACTTCCTGGGTGGGATAGGCATGTGGGGAATGAGGCACTGTAGGATGTTAGTTTGAGTTGGCACCTGTGACGGAGTCTTTCCTATTGTCCATGAGCCTTTAGCCTAGTTACGAATCCCTTTACCCAGGTGGAGTTTATTCCTAGCTCGGGGGTGACTCACTGTTGAGAGTGATGAACATTGTGGTCTAAGCCTGAGAGGTTTGTTGAAGGTCTGCACATAGTTGGTGACATTATTACCAAGATAAGTTCCATTTGTGTGATAAAATAACATGTTGAATTATTATTTACATGTTCAGTTTTATGGGTTTATCTTATGCATGGTTATGACTGTCTGTATATTTATGGGTATTTCTTGTATATGATGCATGTGTATGTTTACGGTAATTTCAGTGTGAATCTATGTATTTATAGATGTATTTGTATGCATACGTTTTATATATAATTCTTCCATAAGATTTCTGTGTGTGCATATGTTTTAATTGTAAGCAGTTAGAAAATTTATGTGGCATAGCTCAGTTGTATGCTGGGAAATGTTACAGTATGTTCCGTAGAGAGAACAGTAAGAGTTCTCTGGTGTAGCGTGGCCCGTGATGGATGGTCAGGGACATTACAATTTTTTCTAAAACTCTATCATGCTAGTTAAAAATGGCGGGCTCCAGGCACATCAGTGCCACCTGTATGTTCAAATTTGTGGCTAGGTGTGGTGTTATCGACCCCTCTGCTCGAGGTATGTTGAAAAAAATTGTTTTGAGAGGCAAATCAATCATATCCTGGATAGGTATTTTTCCAGTCGTATGGCGTGACCCATACCGACAACACTTCTTTATGTAATCCATCACATATTTATCATCTCTCCCTAGTGCATAATCTGCCTGCCACAACACCCCTCTCTATGACAACATGGTATACAAGTATATGTCATCAATGTTAAGGTGGAGTACCTTACCCTCTACAATGAACCAATCCTAATATAGGTTCCAATATGTTAAAAACTAGGTATGAACCTCTCCTTTCTTTCCCTCCATTAGCCTCTCCATCTGTTAGCCTGATTTTTGTATAGTTTCTTTTCAATGATATAATGAGTCAGTTTGATTTGTTCTCACCCTTATTTTGACATTGCATCATTTTATTTCTTTCTTGGAAGGTTAATTCATGTTCTAGTTTGATTTAATAACACATATAATCATGAATTTATTGCTAGTGGGATGATAGCAGGTTGACCGAGCCTTTTGACGCAAAAAAGAATAGATTGCAAGAATGGGCATGTTCTTGCAAACAACAGAAAAGTGCATTGTTTTGTTGGTTTTAACATTCAGATATGTTTAAGAATTCAAATAATGTTGTATCTATGCCCCACATGCGTGTTCATGTTCCTGAGCACTCAATTTCATGAGGGTTACCACCAATCAACCATCAATGTAGGGTTCTTTCTAAAGTCATGTAGGTTTGTGCCTTCAATTAGTATCATCACGGGATTATGGGTAATTATTGCTACAGGTGGTAAAGTAAATCAAATTAACACATACATTGGACCCAAAAAAATAGAAATAAGAAATTTTCACCCAAAAAGAGGGTTACTTGATATAAAAGGGCCAAATTAAATAACCCAACAAAGGAAGAAACCCCTCGAAGGAAGCTAAGATCATCTACAATAAAGAAAAGAGAAAAGGAGGGAAGAAGTTTTTTTAGCAGACAACAAGAAGAACAGGTGACCCCACCAAGTCCATTGTCACCCTATCACTCTAAAGATTATCTTGTGACCTCCACCACTTAGTAGGATAAAATCCCCAAGACAAAAACAAGGGGACAAAGGAAAACTAAACAACACAGTCCCAAGATTGTTACAATAGAATTTGTACCTATGGAAACCTTGATTAAGGAATCCCCTGAAGCCAATCAGAGTAGAAAAATAAAAGAGATCCAAACTGAAATGACCATCAAGCCTAATAGAAAAACCAGGATCACCAATCAATTAAGTATGAATTCTAAAGCATTGTTTAATTCAAGTTGTCCATCGACCTCAACAAATCTGCCACAGAGGATGAGAAGGTTTTAATTAAGACAAAGATCGAAGATGATAAAGGTTCATATGAAAGCCATCAAGTACATATGTTGAAGAAAAAAATTCAAAGTTTACAAAAGAAGAAGAAAGATCTGGAAATGCAGCATACCAAGGTGAAAAAGAAGTACCGGAAGTTACAAAGGAAGCACGATAAAACATGTTTTTTCTTGAAACAAATAATCTAAGAGGACTGTTGTTGTCAAAGGATAAAGGGTTACAGAGTAATGCTATCTGATCCACTCTTGAAATGAAGAACACTAATTAAAAATAAAGTATCATAGGTTACAGAAGAAACATCAAAAGGCATTGCCCGGATTTTATGAAATACTTTGTTTTCTCTCTGTTTAGTCATTGGATTTCGGTGCACCTTCTGAACATATGGAGGTGAAGTTTTGAAAGATAAAATAGGGTTTTTTTTAAAACAATCTCATTCACAAAACCTCTATCATATTTTACACATGTATCACGGTTTGGGAGAATCAAAGAGGCCTTTGAGGTCATTTTTCCATAAATTCACCAAATGTTGTTTTCTTTGTTTTGGTCATTGTCTTTGGGCGTGTCTTCTGAATAGATGGAAATGCATTTTTGAAAATTGAAAGAGGTTTTTGTTGGGAACAAGACCATGCACAAAACTATCTCTCAAATTTTACACACGTATGACATTCTGAGAGAATCGAAGAGGTATTTTAGGTCATTTTCCCCATAAATTCGCCAAATTCTGATGATTTTTATCTATTTGTGTTCTAGTCCACTCTCCATATGGAGTGCATGTGGGTATTCATGAACAATTATTTCTAGTTGTAACTATCAAATTTTTTGTTAATATTTGTTTTACTCTTGTATAGATAGTAGTTATAGTTTGCACTTTTAAAACTCTGGTTGTTTTAAGTTCAAGACATTAATGCCAAGTGTAATAAGTGGTCATTTTCGTTTGATCTGAACCACAGTTTTTGTTAAGGTTAAGTTTAAATTAGGTCATGACTAATATTCCTAGTTAAATACACTCAATTCAAAGAGTTGTTCTCAAGTTGTAATGAAAGAGTGTAATTCAAATCATTCAAAAAGTCTAGTTGTTATGCAGAGTTGATGTTTTGTTTCAACATGATCGAAACCCTCTGAAACAAGGGTAAATAGATAGATTTTGTAATGAAGAAGGGTTTAGTTTTTAGCAAAAGATTCAAGCATCAGAATTTGCTTGGACCTAAAACTTATTATTGTAAATCTCTCTACCTGGTAAATACATATCTTGATGACAGTTTGTGTTTTCTTTCTCAAGTCTTTCTGTGTTTTAATCTTATCTTGGATGGAAATTTGGAATGTTTGCAATGTGCATTTCCTTCTTCCTTTCAACTATTGTTTTAATTAATCTTTTTGTTTTCATGCAACATGTTAAGCAACTATTGATTTAGTAAAAAGATCAATTATTTTGCAACCTGTTGGATTATTTGTATATGGATATTTGTTTAGATCTTGAAATATTATTTTGAGTATAAATATCACACAACAGGTAACTCATTATATTGCTTGTTTTATTTCCTTTGTTTATCTTTCCACATCCTTACATGTTCATCAAAATGCATATCATTAGCTAAGGGGAACTTGCAATCATAGTTTTTGGCCAGTCCAACCAGGCTTCTATCCTTGAAAAACCTACCCATTAGCTGAACAACAAACCTAACTTATAAAAAACAAACCATTCATAAAACTTGAGGTGGCCTAGCTCTTCCCTTTAGCATTCAGGTGTAGACTTTAGTACCAACACAATACTTAACTAGTTTTTGAAGTAAGTACACATGGGAACCTAGGAATGGACAATGAAAAACATTTAGTATCCCACAATCATGGAGAGTTTCCAGAGTAGAGGCATCCACCTAGGTAGCAATATCATTGACCTCATGTGTCATTTCCTTCCACACAATAATGTTTCTTGTTCACCTGCACATCTAGGAGAAAAATATCTCATTATTGGACAAAATCCCCCATCTTATCCATGGCGTGATAAACCTTTCAGCATGCCCTGGTAGTCATAGGATTCCTTAATGGTGTCACATGACTAGTTGTGCAACCCTATAAAGGCATTACCTGATGATCCCCTGGACATCATAGGGGTGTCAAGCAATAGGCCGTTCGATGCCCTTGCACATTGAGCACCACGTAGCATCCATAATAAAAATAGGGCCCTCAAGACAAAAAACTACTCGAATAATATAATAACAAATATAAGGATAATGAAGGGGGGGTTATTATATTTTACTTGGATTTGATGATTTGCCAAATGGTTGAGTAGATCTCCCACAATGAGCTTTGGATGCCTACACTTCAACTAGGGTTTTCTCCACAAGCTCTCCACTCACTCTGTAAATGAAAAATGAGATTTTTACCATGGAAAGTTTCATTTTATAACAATTTGGGTAATAAAAAAACATTTTTTCACATTGAGGCCAAGTAAGTGGGTTTCATTTATTTAATTTTTTAAATGTGTTTTTGTTATTTTTTATGTTGTTTTTAATTAAAATTGACCCTAGAAGCCATTTTACATGTGTTTGACAAGATTCTAGGGACTTTTTTTTCGAAGATGGTAGATTCCACTAAACTTAAGGTGCGTGTTCTTAAAACTGGCATATAGGGATAGGTTTTTTCCTGCATCCATAATTTGCATTATTAACGATCTATTTTTTTGTCACATGTATTAGGTTTGAGCTCTACAGTTTGTGACATTAGCCACTCCATTTTTGAACATCGTAACTTGTTTAGTAGTTCCTACCCTTCATGGGCACCCTAATTAGCACCCAGATTGTCATTCAGTTCCCATGTTGCGATTTTCTATAGTCCTAGGAACCCTCTTGTAGTCCTGCCATGATTTAACGTTGAGACTCATTTTCCTCTCTTCATCTATATTTTGGCCATATCCTGAGGGGTTTCTCAAAATTTACATATTTCTTAATGGTCACCTATGAATTAATTTCTTTCGTCATTCCTCCCATCATTGCATTGGTGTTTTCTTAAATCATGTTTACTTCTATTGCAGTATCTTTTGGCCATCCACCTCTTTCATTATTTGGCCTTCGTTTTTCATCCATCTACCCATGGAGAAAAATTTCTAGGTCAATTCCATGTGCTTGGAACATAGGAGCATGTATCATTCTCTCTAGACGAGTTAATACACTTTTATCTCCTTTTCATACTCATTAAAGAACATGAAAAATATACATATTGAGTACACTTTTACCTCTTTTTTGGACTCATTAAAAGACATGCAAAAGACACCATAATGAGTATAATTTTAACTATTTTTCAGAATAGTTAAAACTAAATGAAAAATATACTACCGAGCATACTTTATCTCTCTTTCAAGCTCATTAAAACATGAAGGAGACACTAAAAACAAAAAAAATAAAAAAATAAAATACTAGGGGTTTTTCATCAGTGGTCTTTTCTCAAAATTCCAGTGTTGGTTGAGTCACCCTTGAACATGGCACATGTTTAATTCCTCATTATATAGTTGGTCTTTAGCTTTCCTAAGAGCCATCCCAGTAATATGAGTCAAAGATACACCTATGACTAGTTACTCTTCCAATCATCGTGGAGAGTGATTCAAATTGGGATGATTTTAGGGGCTAAATTTCGCTCATGGGATAATTTTCCATGGTTTTTCCCCCAAAAAATTCGCTATTCTAAAAATGATTCGCTCAAATTCTATAGGATAAAATTATTTTAACTTAAAAATCACCAAAATTTTATACAAAATATATAAAATCCTTAGAATTTTGAATATTTTTACAAAAATGTTGCCAAACATTTATAGGTGGCATATGAAGGATTAGTAATATTCGCCAAGGTTTCTACATTTTAAAATAAATTTCCATCCTTAAAATCATCCCTGGATTCAATGCCTCTTGCATTGTTGCACTATATTCATTAAGCTCGTGTATCTTACTGCAAATTCACCATTTTTTGATGCTATATGTTCAAGGGAAGCTTAATCCTAAGTCGACCAACTGTTGTTTTGTTGAATTTTTGAGTTGGCCATCCCTCTGTCAGTTGTACTGGGTGATAATATCTCTTCACATAATCTCTCGATGTATGTTTCATTTCAACTGATGGGGGATACATTAAGGACCTTCAACGACGTTGAGCACTCAACACTACTATAGTGGGAAAACCCCTCTACGGACTACACCAAGGTTCTAAAATGTAGGCAGAGCTAACCATCTAAAGTCTCCTACTTTTTATCAACTATCCCGACTTTAACCCACAATCATACATAAAAGACAAGCTATAGGGATCCGGTAGGCATACCTTAAACTCTGTGTCTGGTGTCAATCCCTTTGTGCTTAGTTGTTTCCTAACTGCAAGTCTCCTCCCAAGGCTGACCTACATTCACCAAAAGACAAACAAGAAACTACAAGCATGCATTCTACATATGGATTAGTGTGTTAGACATCATAAACAAGAAATGTAAACAAAATCATATAAGTTTAAGACGTCATTTGGCGGGACAGAAAAAGTACTTCTTTATATTAATCTCACAAAATTCGCTTACAATATGAGACCAACATTGCTCCTCGAACTCGGTCCTGGGCTCCTCTTTACAATGCACCAAGCTCTTCCACTTCTCCTTCTCCTCTTCAATTCTCTCTATGGGAATGGCAAGGGCTTGCAATGGAGAAAAAGGAAATTCTGGCTCAAACTCACAATGTCGTTGTCGAATATTGGGGAAAAGGGGGAATACGAAAATGGGCTAAGTTTCTATGCTCTCATGCTTCCCCTTGCAATGGGACCCCAACCCTTATTTTGTAGGCCATAAGAGATAGTAATGGTTGGGGTGACTGGCTATGGGTAGTCAAACGGTTAAGTAACGGCTCGAAAACCAATATACTATGCAATTTTCCATTTTTCGTGATATTTTGTGAGTGTACATGGGTTGTAGTGGGGCAACAGGCGTGTGTACGTGGGAAGTAGTGGTGCAGGGCATGTACACCTTCAAAGAAATGGTTTTTTGAAGAGCTTGTTTAGTGATGGCTTGGAAAATATAGCAAGTTAGATGGCCTGATGCCAGGTATGCATGTCTGGTGCAATTTAGGGTTATAACATATGTCCCCTAATGTGTGAGGTCAGAAGAACATATGATGGATGAAATACATTACAAATATTTACCGATGTACAAAGAAAGCGAGCCCAATAACTAGAGTCTAGGAGGTACCATCTTCAAACAGTAACAATTTGTCTCACTGAGGCGGGCATACCCATGCTCGGGATGAAATAAAATCATGGTTGCCAATCAAATACACTACAGATCCATGTCATATAACTATATAAAGTGTAGCCGCAAGTAGTACACAACGGATCTACATCTCAAAATCAAAATATATACATGTATGGTATCCATCTTCAAGAAGCCAATGACACCTGATGGCTGGAGATGAGGTCTTCAGAGCTCGAGCAACAAATTCAAAATCTTCAAAACTCGAGTAGGAGTGTAATATCAGTGTATAAATTCACTACCCAGAGGTCTTCAACAGCTCGTTGGGAATAGACAAGAGGATATTGGCGATCAGTGCAGAGAACTTCACTGATTTTGAACAAGGACTTGATTGGTCTTTTGGGGTGGTCAAGCATGAGGGAAAGAAACATACTGTAGAAGGGACGACTCAAGTTTAGTAAGACTTCCCTTGGATGAAAGCATGACAAAATATGAGACTCAGGCAACATGGCATTGACATAAGTTCACGATGCAGGAGGCAATGCGAACTCTCCATATGTTTGGAAGGGTAATCAAACAGAGGAGGACACAACTCTTTGTAGTGATAACAAATTCCTAAGGTCATATTGAATCCTAGGGCTTGAAGAACAAACAAAATGATGTGTTTTGTCCAAGGGAAACTCATTGTGTTGTAAAAAAAAAGAAAATACTTTTCCCTTCCTCTTTTTGGGGTATATTTGATTTTTTTGTCTTTTTCAATAATCTTGGGAAACTTGAAAAAGAATAAAGAATGCTACGTTACAAAGGAGGATCGAGTGTTGCAAACATACTATTTCCAACCGCAAGAAACACATTGATGCTCAAAGCAAGGGGACATATGCAGGAAAAGGACACTCGTGAAAAATCCTCCATGGGTCATGTTGTCAAGACACAGAGGCAAAGTAATACAAGGCTTGCGTATAAGGCATGTTTCAAATGGTTCAGTTGAGAGCAACATGGAGCCTGCATTAGGAAAAATATGCAGGAATGCAAATGCGATTAATAAGACACAATGATAACTTCCTTCGATGTAATTTTAACGAGCCCAGAGAAGGTAAGATCTGTGGTTTTTCATGTTTAGAGAGTCTGAAAAAATGTAAAAGAAGAATCCACTGGGGTACCTTTTTCGAAGGTAGTCTAGTCGGCTTGAAAAAGGGATAAACTAGAACCAAAAAAACATCTATTCAAAATTAGTTTAACGAGTGTGACAAAGACAAGATCACTTGACAATATTTTCATATTTAAGGAGTCTGAAAAAATCTTAACTATGGACTCCGTAAGGGATGTTCTTCTAGACCAATTTAACAAGTGTGAAGAAATAAGGTCACTCGACCATCTTTTTACTTTTAGGGAGTCTGAAGAGAGATTAACTATGGACTCTGTGGGGGTTCCTTTTTGTATATTTAGTCCCTCAGGCTCGAAAAAGGGGTAAAATTATAATTGAGAGTACTCTTCTAGAGAACCGAGGCTCATAGAGTATAACTTTGTTTGTACTTTTGACCATCCGGACTGAAAAATGGGTAAACTACCACCGGACAGACATGCCTTCAAATTTCAGTTTAGCGAGCATGAAGGGAAACAAGATCGCTTGACAATCTTTTCATGTTTAGAGGGTCTGAAAAGGGCTTAAAAGAAGACCCATTGTGTTTTGGAAGTCCTGAGGGTGAGGTCAAGAGTGATAATGAATCACGAAAATGAGGCTCAAACTCGTAATCAGGAAAAACTAATAAGGACTCCCGAGCCTATAATCATTAGTGACGTGGTGGACACCAAAATGCAACCAGGATCTACCTAGGGAATCCATGTGAAGGTAAGATCTACCACTAAATTACGACACTTCTAGAGCAGGAGTGAGGGTTCCATGTCGCAATTCAGTGGGATTGATCCTATGAAAAAGAGAAAAAGACAATGAGGAGCAACAAGTGGAGGTGGAATCCTACCTTATATGCACAAAGTTGGAAAAAATGACATTTTACCAAAAGACCTTTAAAACTGACCCAAATCTCGAAAAACTTCCCAATACCCAAAGTAACATGTATCGTAACATCCCCCAAGAAACTTAAGAACCATACTGAATGATTTTCAAGCTAGAAAAAATGACAAGAAGGGGCCAAAAAGTCTATAAATAGAAAGCTGGCAACTCATTATGACCATTGTAAATTGATAATTGACCAAAAGTCAAAAAATACCCCTTTGCCGAAATAGTTGATTCTGGGAGCTTCAGTGGATGAAACAAACTTCTGTTTGGACCAAGTAAGTACACACTAACCTCTATTGCATTTCCATCTTTCATTTTTGTATTTATTTTTGTTTTTTGGGGGGGAATTGACCTTTAAAAAGGTTGGCCCTGTGTGTATGTGGGTTGTCCAAGCACATCCCACATGTACACACGAGCATAAGATAAATTTCCCATGTGCACACATGACTGTCCTTAAGACAGCCCATGTACACCCTCAATTAAGTGAAAAATAAAAAAAAACAAGAGTTAACTCTCCATCCACTTGTCATTTTGCAAGATGTACGTGCATTAGAGAGAGAGGGAGCATGAGGACATTGATTTTTTGGTCTCTGAAGACCCTCATGCTATTGTTGTTTCGTCACAATACAGGTTGTTAAGGTTCTTTCAGTGTTCCTTTATGAGGGCACAACCCAGGTTGCTAAATGCATTGATATATTACTAGCATCCTGACGCAGAGGCATTCATGCTCGAGGGGCATTTGTTGAGTCCAACGACTGAAGATATTTACTTCCTGACTGATCTCTTGAGGAGACGGGACCCAGTCAACTTGTGTAATTTTCCTCCCAGGCCACACAACATTGAGGAGTTGATTGGACTCCATTGCGAGGCTAGTACTGAGAAATTAGGTTCTTAGGTGCCTATACATAAGATCATCAACCTATCACTCAAAGTGATAGTTCTACTTATTGGGTGGATCACTGGATCTACAGCTTTACATCAGGCTTCTCGAGCGCACATGCATTGTGAGGTACAATGCTTAAATACACGGATTTTCAACTAGAGTACCACCATGCTAGATTGCATGAAGAGACAACTAACAGAGTGTCGAATACGGGTGCACCATAACTTTGGGTTTGGGGTCGTTTTTTGTTCCTTTTTCTTTGAGAGGGTACCCAGTCTCAGTCTTCGAGAGACTATACGAGGGCACGAGGCCTCTCTCCTAGCGCTATGCAGATGGGCAGTGTTGTTTCCACGACAGGGGGAAGGGAGGACCATCAATTCTTTCGATGACAAGTTTTTTCACTGGTGGTCACGGGAGATTTCGGTGATAGAGGGCTACCCCTATGATGGGATCAATTTTTCTAGAGATCCTGACATGCCTGTACCTCCCGAAGCGGAGCGAGGAGAGATGGATAAGTTTTCTTTTCAAAGTTATTTAATTTTTATGTCTTTTTATATTTATCATTTTTTTGTATACCAGAGTATCTGACACTTACGTATCTGTTATGTACAGATGTGGGACCAATGCATCCAATAGACTTCTCGAGGACTAGGCGACATCCTCGACCAGAGGCAGGACCAGCTGGAGTTGTCGGACCAGCAACAACAGCAGGGGGGGCTCTAGTCAAAGAGGCTGAGAGAGTATTGAGATGGGTAGAGTAGAACCTTATCGTGCTCACTCATATAACCCCTATGGAGGAGATCGAGGATCTCCCACTGTTGATGCAACCTCACGTATTTGGGGTGCCATGGACCTAGGTCCAACTCTTTCGGCATTTGGAAAATGTTGTTGTTCACTATGGCAGGGACAATAGGCCCCACCCTTGGCTAGGCTAGACTACTTACATGCCAAGAGAACTTTTTGTATATTTTTTAGGGCATAATCCCCATGACTCTGACTGGACATATTTTTTAGGCACTTGCACCCACCCATGTACTATGATATTATTTGATATATATAGATATTTTTCATCTTTTTGTGTCTTATGTATTACATCTATTTTACAAATGTATTTACATGTGTGTGTGTGTGCTTTTTTTTACATGTGTGCAATATTCCAATATAATACATGATTAGCTAGAGTATATATGATTTGATTCAATCTCCTAGGAACATGGATACACATAATGTAATCAAAGTTTCGTTCTAAGTTACATACCCTAAGGAATCGTCAGCGTACTGTACAATCATAAACGCGGTAAACCCCATTTAACTGAGACACAACCAGCTGAGCATCTAAGTAGACCCATAGGTGAGAGATACCATGTGACAAAGAATCATGAAGCCACTCTAATACTGCGCTGTATTGGGCGACATTGTTTGTGGCGTCACCTAAACAGATACCTCCTAAAGATAGCAACTAGCCCCGAGGTGTGAAAATCACCCAAGCTACGGAAGTAAGACTCTGAGTGTGCCGGCTAGCACTGTTCACAAACCCAATGAACACCTCTGACTCACTTGACATCTTCCACAATGAAAAATATGACATCAAAAGCGACATGACCATAAAATCAAAAAGACAAAAAACTAAAAAGAAAAAGTATAAGATTATACATATGTTACAAGAAGTCACCCAAGGAGACCCACCTAAGAGTAATACTTTTTGAGGTAGAGCCCATTTCTAGGCTCCATCAAATCATTTCCCTCAAAGTCCACCAGACAATCAATGCCCTTCTTCAGAACCTCCTTCACGATGAAAGGTCCGAACCACATGGGTTTGAACTTGCCTGCCCCAAGTGGGTCCTTATCTTGGTCATAGACTAGGACAAGGTCACCTTCAGATAAAATCTGAGGACGGATAGACCGATCATACTGACACTTGAATTTTTATTTGTGAGCCTCGTTAGCTAAGGATTCATCTTGACATTGCTCATCGAGCTGCTCAAGATATAATATACTCTCTTCAAGTGGTGAAGTGTCTGGAAATAACTATACTGCCAAATTTAGAGAGGGGATCTAGCACTCTATAGGAAATACTGCTTCTATCCCGTAAACGAGTTGAAAAGGTGAGAAACTGGTTGCAGTCTTAATAGACGTTCGGTAGGCCCATAATGTCGAGTACAATATCAAATGCCAATTTGACCTAACCGAATTGATCATTCACTGTAAAATAGTCTTAAGGGATTTATTCACAGCTTCCACCTGACCATTCGCTTGTGGGTAGTAGGGTGATGAATGTTCTTGGCTCAACCCAAGATTTGATGTTAACTTGAACATCATTTTGTTATGAAAGTGACTACCATGGTCAGTGACAATCTCTCTTGGGATGTTGAACCTTGCTATTATCTGGTTAAACAAAAAGAGAGTTGTGGTCTCACCATCATCTTTAAATGTTGGCATAGCTTCAACCCACTTTGTGAAGTAGTCTACTGCTATGATGATATAACGGTGCCCCCTTGCAGAAGGAGGGTTGCATCTAGAGTAATCAATCCCCCACTTGGTGAAGGGACCAACTGTGATGACAGGAAACATGGCAGCGGGGTGTGCCCTCATATTCTGAGAGAATATCTGACACAGGTGGCACTTCTTGACCGATTCAACACAATATTTGATTAATGTCGGCCAAAAGTAACCAACTCGTAGAATATTTTGGGTTGTTGCCAACCCAGACAAATGACTGCCACATGCTCCAATGTGGTAATCGTTAAGCATGATTTCCACTTCTTCATGGGTGAGATACTGGAAAAGGATGCAATATACACCTCGACGATACAGAGTGTCCTCAAGTATGCGATAGTTTTTGGCCTGATGACATATACGGTGACTCTCATCACGAGAATTAGAGTTAGGTCACTTCAAAGTCTGGATATAGACTAGTATATCTTTGTACTAGGGGTCCGAAGACGCAATCAAAAATATGTCTCCTTGGATAAGCATCTCCTCGGGTATAACATCTCCTAATTCAACCAGAAGTTCCAAGATGAGTTCCGCAAAGACCAAAGAATTTTTGGACTTATCCGAAACAAAATCCAAGTCGAATTCCTAGAGGATAACTATCCATTTACTAATCTTTCCACCAATCACACATCGTGTCAACACGTATTGAAATGGATTCACAATGGCAATGATGGTGGTCTTGCGAAACAAGATGTAATGATAGAACCATTGGACAGCATGAACTTCTACCAATGCACATTTTTCAATATGAGAATAATTGAGTTCCAATCCAACCAAGCCTTGGCTCAGGTAATAAATCACATATTCTGAGAGAAAATCATCCTCCTGAACCAAGACCATACTGATGGTTGACTCTGCCATGGCCAAGTACAATAAGAAATCTTTATTATAATTAGGTTGCCGGAGCAGAGGGGTAGATTTGAGGGTAAATTTCAATGCTTCGAAAGAGTGCTGAGCAGCTTTGTCCTAATGAAAAGGAATGTCCTTCTTTAGTAAACACATAAATCCTTTGTGATCTTGACATAGTTTGCGATGAAGCGCCGTAAAAAGTTTTCCTTTCCTTGTAGACTCTGAAGCTGAGGTATTGTGCATGGGGGAGGCAATTGAACTATCGCCTGAACCCTTAGAGGATCAACCATGGTCCCTGTTGTTGAAACTATGAAACCTAACAGACGACCCGATGTTACGCAAAAGCTTCATTTGTTTGGATTCAAGAATATCTAGTAGTATTGACATCACTCAAAGATAAGTCAGAGGTGTGTGCGATGATCAACTCTCTTACGAGATCATGATGTTAAATCATCGAGATAAGCCTCGACTATGTGTTTGAGATCGTGGAAAGAGAAATACATGGCCCGCTGAAATGTAGCTCCAGCATTTTTCAGACCAAAAGGAATCTTACGATAAGCGAATGTACCCCAAGGACATATGAAAGAGGTTTTGTGTTGGTCTTCAGGATTGATATGTATGTGATTGTATCCCAAAAAACCATCCATGAAAGAAAAGGCCTTGCAACTTATGCTTTCATCGACTATCTGGTCAATAAATAGTGTGGGGAAACTATCCTTTGGACAGGCCTTGTTCAAATCACAGAAGTCCGTACATACGCAAATTGTACCCTATTTTTTGTTGACTGTAATGGGATTTGACACCCATTGAGTCAATTGGATGGGGTAGATGAAACCAGCTTGGAGTAGTTTCTCTGCTTCATCTTTAATAGCTGCTTCTTTCCTAGGATTGACTGAACGAAGCTTCTGCGGGACCGGCTTAGCATCAAGATATGTCATGATTTCATGTTCGATGATTCTTGGATCTATGCCTGGCATGTCCTTGTAAGACCATGCAAACACGTTGCAGAATTATTTAAATAAAACTGTGTAGATTTGAATCTCTTTGGGGGAGCAGTCTACTCCGACGAAGATATTCTCCGCAACACCATGGATTCTGGAGATATCGATAGGTATCATTTGAGAAATGGTTTCCATATTTCCTTTAGTGTAAACAACATGTGTGGCCAAAGGATTGATAGGACAAGCCTTATCTCCAGTCATATTCAGAGTGAATTCACCTGCTTCAATTCTTCTTAACTCTAGGAGGAAGTAAGATCTGTGATGAAGATCATCCTAGGGTTTGTCCGGACTAGTCATTGCCTCAATAATCACCTCGTCTGAGGGTAAGACTAAGTCTAAAGAATCAGTATTGGCGAGGGATCCTTGAGCCCATGTAGGCTCGAGAACCGGATCCAACTTTTGTGTGGGAGTCGAACCAGGGTCGGCGGAAGCTTGTTGAACTATAGAGTACACAACTTATGCTGTGGACAAAGGCATGGCCATGCCATGGTGCCCTATCCCTTCCATCGTGGATGATTGGGAAGGAATATTCCAAGGATCGTTAAAGTCATGTGAAATGACAAGATTTGAAATATTTCATCCCTAGGCTAGTCGGGGACAACCGATATGCGGTGGAAATTGTTAGTCGGAGGCAAGTAATCGAAGATACCCATCAAAGGTGGGCACAAACCAACCCCTACATTGATGGTGCCAAGTTGAGGGTTATCAATCATCAAGACCGTGGATACCCCCGATGAAGGTTCAAGATGGGAGGAGGATAACTGATCAATGGAAATGATCCATCCTTTGTGTGGAAACAACAAGACCCAGAAAACTATCGCGACCACTGCTTGCATAGTGTAGGTCCAACTCCTTCCTAACAAGATATTTTAGTTGAGAGATGCATCGACCACTTCAGCTTCGATGCACACGGTCTTCCCCCCTAACTCCATGGGGAAAGAGAGGATGATTCCATGTGGTCGGGACGAAGTACCATCAAAAGCGGTAAGAAGAGTAGGTGATGGAGACAAAAAGGGTTGGCCAATGGCATTCCAACATGCCAAAGACATCACACATGTTGAGGCGCCCTCATCAACCACCATGCAAAAGATATTTCGAGTAAATTTTTTCATGGTGTAAGCCACTACTATCTGAAACACCACATGGTAAGTAAAACAAGGCTTTAAGTCAGCCGTATCAAGCATGATCATTCCCAGATTACAAGTCTCAGCGAATCCTAAGGTAGCTAACAAAGCCTTTCTCTAGGAAGGGCAACTCTAGAGAACTTCCAAAGCAGACATTGCACAAGAGGTTTGTGACAAATCCTCCACCACAGAGTAGTTCTAGGTGGCCCTTGCATTTGGGTTGTGGGAAGCTTTCTTGAATGCTCCTTTCGGGATGCGTTTCATTGTTTTTCCCAACGTATTCTCAATCTGAAGAGGAAGATGTGGGCTTTCAGATTCTTTACCCTTCTCAGAGGTGTTTGGAATTATGTAGTCGTGTGTCCTAGTCATTATGTCAATGCTACCTTTCATCATATACACATTCACGGATGAAATATTACTCAAAGACAGAGGGGGTCTTTGACTACCCCCTTCCATGCCTGAAGATTCTTGAGTTAGATTTTTCCCATGTGGAAATGGATTCGTTAACACAACAGGTTGTTGTTGTTCCAATAACTTTTGGGCCTCTGCACGCCAAGGGAAATGGTGAGTAGGATGGTCTTCCTTGCAAATATTACATGGATACTTCGACTTTTTATTTTTAGTGTTTCCCCCACCAACATTATCGGTAGGTTTCTTATCCCCCTTACCCTTCTTTCATTGTTTCTTCTTTCCGTCGGGCTACTGGGTGGCCTTTAGGTTTTTCGATTTCACACTGTGTACATCCGACTTTTGGGTAGGGAGAATAGTTGAACCAGGGGTTTGGCTAGCCGTTGTCTTCTGTATCGACAATTATTGTAATTGATTTGATAGTTGATCAATAGGCTTCATTTGCACTGAACCGAAAATACCATCGGCATGTGGCCCAAACCTCTGGCTGGTCTTGTCAAGTATCGACCTTGGTGTATCTAGAAAAACTTCATAAAGTAAACCAGAATGAGAGTAAATCAACTCTAGTTGTTGAGCTCTCATTATCACTTCTTATTTTGAAAAGACCCCCTAGGTTGGAACGTCTTTAGACAACTGAGGTACCAAAGACTTAAGGAACCACCCAAGAAGGAATGTTGGTGGTACTGGCACTTTTATCAAACTCTTTCAGTGTCTCCATTCTCAGATGTGATCTGAGATATGGTCATCTTTTGTCTGCTCAAATTCGGCCAGAAATTCAGTGACGACATCGTATCTCATAGGTAATTGGAAATGGTTTAATAAATCCATTGCCAATTCCTCGAAGGAAGAGTATCTTGAGCGATCGAGTTGGATGTACCATTTCGTAGCACTCCTGATGAGAGTGCATTGAAACAAATGCAACTGGACTGAGTTGTCTCTCAATGAGTTGGACAAGAACCATAGATGGAAGGTAGTCACATGATCGTTTGGATCTTCGTTAGGCTTGGCCTCGAACTTTGGAATGTCTGAAGGGAACTTGGTCGGCATAGGAGGCCAACGAGGATTGTGACAGATGGGGTCTTTTAATAACCTTGTCAAGTTTGGCAAGTGCAAAGTTTCCAGAAACATGAATTTGGGTTGTTGATTATAACCAGGGAAAAAGGATCTTGGAGTTTGGTTGGCACCAGGTTGCCAAGAAAAGTTAGGTTGTTTGCAAGATACCAGGCATATAAAATATGCAGAACAGAAACGAAATGCTAGAAATAACAGAATAACAGTATAATATCCAGCATAATCTTCACAATACACAGAAATGATATAAGAAATAGCAACAGAAATAACACTTGAACAGAAATAGCACTTGATTCAGATAGCAATGTTCACAGGCCTCTTCGAGGGGGCAACCTCCAACCGAGAAGCACTCTGTTACAATAATATCCAAGCTAGGGTTCTCATACCCTCGACTCCTATTTATACTAAAAAGAAGCATCTAGAGGAAGATCCTTCTAGAAGCGGAAGCTTCTATTAGGTCTTCTTACATCCGCCTTATTCTATTTTATTGAAAGGTCTTATTAATATTGACCTTT